>NW_023611084.1:0-114780 GCF_013339725.1 Rhipicephalus microplus
AGATAGATAGATAGATAGATAGATAGATAGATAGATAGATAGATAGATAGATATAGATAGATAGATAGATAGATAGATACACTCAATGTCACCTGAGTTCGCTATGAATTGCTTCGCATTTAATAATAAAAAGCGTCGATGCAAAGCGTGATTTCGCCTCCAACGGGTCTATGCACGAAAGAGACCCGACAAGCATGTATACCTGGCGCTGCACTATATGCCCACCACTGCGTAACGATGCGTAAAGGGACCCAGTTAGGGTGGCGGACAGCTAACCTCATCCATAACATGATTTTGATAGAGCGACAACTACATGGCCGCAAATGAGAAGAACGTCCCGCCCAGCAATACGTTCTCCTGCGTAACGGGCTGAAACAAGTTTTGGAGTTAAAAAATGAGATCCTCATGCAATAATTGATATCAGATTTATTATTCAGGGTTTTTTTATTGCGTGACGTGAGGTGCCCATGGTAAACTCTCTTTGATGTTTTGTTACATTCTACATGTATATTGTTATAGTTGGCAAGTACGAGGTTGCACGGATGTGGAGACTAAATTATTAGATGTCTGCTATTCGAACCATCCGGATATCGTGGGACACAAAAAGTCAAATACGAAAGCCTAGTTTGATGACAGTTTGTGGAAAATATTTCGTAACATTATTTTTACCAAGTCTTATCATTGACACGTAAAGCTTCAAATATGGCATCATAGAAGCAGAATACCTACCACTTATTATGAGGGGAAATCTGCCTATTGTTTGATTTTAGATTAGAGCCTGTACTTTCTTGCAGAAGAACAGGGAAACCGTCTGCAAGCCTGCAAGCCGTCTGCCAGCTCTAAGCACTAACGATCTCTTACAATATGAACTTCCTTTTGTTCTTATCCCTACTCGAGGCCACTGTGCTACTCAAAGCAGGACAGGAAGGGTGCATGAGAATAAGTTGCGAAGTCACTAGATAAACACTGCAAACACATAACTGCACAAAAAAATGGTTCAATCGGAATGCTTAGACCACTTTCTTTACAACCCATGAAATGAGGAAACACGCAAAATATGTCGTTACGAGTGTTCTGAGCACATCAATTGTATTGAAGAAAGAACTGACAAACAATGCTGTCTTATTTCAAAACTGCGTTTTGAAAGAATAAATCTCATGCGACCGCAAACAAGAATCGCTTATGTAAGAATTATACACTTCTTAAAAGACTCGGCGGAATACATTGCCTAGCGGGGGAACATTGCTTGAAATTCATGTTTATCCGTCTATACAATACAAAATTGCCAGTAATATAGTTTCTCTACAGCCATCCATTGCTTAACGTTAGTTATTCGCATAACAATGAAGTAATTACTTTAAAATGATAGAATTCTTGTCTAAGCAGTGTAAAACGTTGTTCCAAATAATGCTTTGGAAACCCTTTTTTGTTTGTTATTGCTGTTAATGACGAGAACCCCTGGCCTTAGGCCGAGAAGACGTCTTTACTTTAGGAGGGCTGGGTCCGCTTTCCTTATATCGGTTCTTTCTTCCTTTACGTCTCTGGTGGCTCTCCTTAGGCCCATGTGAACACCAGATGCGCATTGTTATTATTAAACAAGTTTGTATATACTCTGCACACGTGTTGTCACGTCTTTGCATGATCGAGTGGGCCATGCACGGAGGTAATATTTCCTGGAGCTTAGCCCACTTATCATCATTGACTTTTTAGATGAGCTGGGATTTTTTCCTTATTTTTGTGTGCGGTTTCTATTGTCAGCCCTGACAAGGAACAAACCGTTCCTACTAAGACAAGAAATACCGACCTCAGGGATTGCGTACATGATCTTTCCACAATTCGTACTAAGACAAGAAATACCGACCCTCAGAGATTGCGTACATGATCTTTCCACAATAGGCTACATAATCCTCGAGTTCCTGGTCCACTGCCTCATATTCAGGTACATCGTGAATCTCCTTGCTTAACTGGCGGAGTGTAGCATCTTTGGTCATCAGAACTGTGACATGCCTATTGACCTTGCACGCCTCGGTGTCCAAGTCCTGCCGTGGTCCTGCCAGGAGCGTGATATTCCGTGAGACGTTGGCCCTGGTCATTCCACGCACTTTCCGAAGACGCTCGACTGACGACGTTGTAGTTCCGGAACGACGTCTTGCGAGTTACACTCCGCGAATCGTTAGGAACGAGTGCCTGTGGCTGTAGGACATCAGCACGACTTTACTTCATGAGAGCTTGCTCCCCCTTTCCTACTTCATTCTTTTTTTGGGTTTCTTGCACCTTCTCTCAAAGCCACGCCCCACTGCTTATTGTCAACATTTGCGACCACCATTCATAGGTAACATACATTTACCTTCGTTTAGAAATCAGTCAAGTTGCATTCTTCCCTCACGTGGTTTTGTTTTCACAAATTTTATTTTAGCAGGTGTTAATGCTAACTTGTACAGTGATATTATTGCTATGCGTTTCAATAGATGAACATTTGTGCTAATTCAACTTCCATACGTAGCTTATTGTGAAGCCTTAATTACCCAGGTAATGTATTATTTGACTATATAGCACCTATACACAACATTCTATGCTGAACTATTTTCGAGTTGGCAAATTTTGTAACTCAACCCCTTTAATAAGAAAATAATCAGCAAGAAAATTATCTTTCATACCAATATATGAAGTCTTCTAGTTTCTCGGCACGAAACGGCAAAGAGTTTTTCTGTACAGCTAGCTCAAGCCAAAGCTAGCTCCTGTTGGTAGTTCATGCAGTTTGCAGCAGCAAGTTTAGCAAAAATGGCAAAGTGTAAATGTGACTAAGTAACCCTTACGTATGGGACTGATGCATCGGCTCTGAAACCGAACTAGAAATACGAGCATACCTGATTTATCCTCATGAAAAATACAATAGTGCTTCAGTTTTTGTGTGGTGCTTAAGGTGCCTCAAATAAAAAGAAAAAAAAAACATTATAATGATGCGAGAAGGAACACACGCTGAAATCCAGTGTTTATTTAAAGGCCTAGGACATGTCTCCCTAATGGCGTTTGCAATTGTCATGCATGGCAGTGTAAATTGTACAAAAGTACAACAAATCTTCTAACACAATAACAAAACTAACAATGCAGCGTAGTTTTTCTTCCTTCAAGCACAGGCTTATTTCAAGGGACATCAGCACGTGATGATGTGAACCTATTTTTTTGTTTGCGAGTGCCAAAATTGGCGCTGCTATTTATTTTACCCTAATATGCCAGCGGCCGCTGCCATTTCCCGCTCAAGATCTACCGCATCGACAAGCTGCGACTCCCTCGCGGAATAGTTGTTCACCGGCTTTGAGCCCCAACGCGAGCTAAAGTGCCAAGGTGATTGAGATCTTAAAATGTATTCCTCTTTGTTCTTTCAATAGGGTGAATAATCCTCAAATATAGGAATAACAAAGGTTCTTAAAGTAATAGTTTATTTCAGTACAGGATCCTGATGAGTGGGCCCTCGCGTTCAAATCTTTTGCTGCATGGCAAGGAGACTGGCTGTGTGCCTCAGCTGACAGAAGCCATTGTGCTCGCAAGATTTAAAGAAAAGATGAGACGAGAAACTAACGAGGCGTTTTTTATCAATAGCTTTGGTTAAACATATGTGTCGTTAGGCCGTTAATGGGACTGCATTCAATCGAGGTATCTTTCTCCATCGCCCATCACTAAATCATCTCCCTTTTAGCTACTGCGAGATCGCGTGTGTTCTCTTCTTGTGCATTATATACGCGTGGGGTCAGTAAATATAGGCAATAATTAGCTGTGGGCATGTTCTCCTTTTATGTCTGCGTGTTTCGGCAATCGCTGTTATGATTCTCTCGTAAGAACTTGCCCAGTAAGACAGCCTTTTAATATATTCCTTCAGTGTACCAATATTCACAGAGCGACCATGATCGCAACATCGCGAGCCTCTGGCTTCCCACTAGTTCTTCCATCTCTTTTCCCACAGGCACGTATCAATCCCTAGCGCATGTTACAGACCATCTCGACAAACACAGGATTTTCTAAAACTAACTTGTTGGTGGTGCGATCGGTCAGTCACCACAGGAATAAAGGGCACTACACATATTTGTTTAGTATTCGCGATTGCTGTACTGAAACAGTCATTGCTTTTGTTTATTGCTGTGTTTTGGTTTTGTCTCACATAAAAAACAAACGGTTGTGAATTTGTGACCTGATTCAACTTGGTGATCCTGGAGCGTTAGGTTGTTGCAGTGCAACTGCTCAAAGTCTGCTGATTGTTCTCTCGCAAGAGAGCAGCTCCAAGCCACGAGAAGTGAAGCAGAGCGGAAAGAACCAAGATTTGAGAAGTTTGTGTCCTACCCATCTTTACCACGCTGGCTGAAACGCCACGCGTTGCTTTTCTTATAGACACTATTGTTAGAGTTCTGTCTAGTGTATATATAAAAAACTTTAAGCCGACACAGGCCAAAAGACAAATATTATTAGTAAGTTATCAGACCGGTACCCAAACCATACATCAGTAAACTTTATACACTGTCTTCAACTTCATCTTCTCCATACTATCAAAGCTCTCTTTCAAATGGAAACTGCACTAATGCTCTTTTTCTGCCAGTAATTCACAAAATCTCAAGCGTAAAATAAGGGCTACTAGTGGACGAGCAAATTGCTCTGACATAAAATCATCTAGCTTAGACTTGAACGGCAGCAATGGCGCAGTAATCCACGTGCTGTGGTTTCCAAAAAAAATAAATCGAACAGGAAAAAGTCGAGATGTTTGTAGTAGTATTAACTGAACGAGGACAGGAAAGGTGAAAAACACTTTACCAAAAAAATACAGGAAGCCTCGCAGAATGTTATAATATTTGATCCTTTTGTAGAGGGATGACAGTCGGTGAGCCAGTGCACGACCGGAAACTAGGCTGCAGTATGCCCAAGCGATGATCCTTTTGCTTCTTCCGCCTCGTTCATTCTGTATTCGCACTCGAATCGGGCATGTACCGGCGCTCCTCCAAAAACAAAGAAAACAAAGGCGTCGATGATGGCCAAAGGGACAGCTGCCACGAATTGCCTGGGGACCACTTTTCGTGACTCTCATTCGCGCCGTCCTTTTCAGGTCAGTGTCATCGCCCGCATTCAGAATTCGCCCGGCACTGTCCCCAGGTTCCCGTCGTTGCTGCCTTTACTTTCCTGGTTCGTGGTTCCGGAATCATGCTTGCGTGCCCACGGCTATAACAGCGCTTATGGTAATCTTGTTGAGCTTATGGCTATGCGAACGATTGGCACAGCTATCGGCTCAATGTGTTTCTCAATGCCAGGCTCCCCCCCCCCCTTTCTTTGCTCAACTGAAGGTCATCTTCAACGCATGTGCCTAAACTGAAAGGTCCTCTCGTTAAAATCTTCCAAGACTGAACTTCATTGGGTTCAGCGGTCATACAGGACCTTGCAGCTATTGGACTCCTAGCACGTAATCACAAAGCGATTTTATCCTTATCACTCATTTCCCTTATCGTTCTTGTATATAATAAAAATAAAATGAAAACAGTAAGCATGGCTGAAAATAAGTGACTGGTTCTTAAGTGTTACCGTCATATTTCTTTTGGAGGCACATTATTCTTAAAGAAAAAAGAATTCAACGAACGATGATCGAAGCTAAAGTTAGCGTGTGAATATGGGCCTAAGATTTTCAGAAGAAGTAGACCTTTTGCAAAGTGATACCATGACTAGAAAGGAAGCCACGTGTATTTGATTGAAAAACCATCTTTTTGTGTTGATAACAATGTTCGCTAGTCAAGTACAAGATTAGTCACCCGGAATGAGCATATGACGTACCTACAGGCTTGATTAAGGCCCATCTACCTGCGCTAGTTTGAACGGTGCCATAGTTGTGGACTATTTTGTTCCAGCTGGTAAACACTTTTGCATTTGCACAGGACAACTAACACGCAAAGGCCCAGTTCATTTGTTATCAATAGAGTGTATTGATACCCGTTAAGAAACACGTCATAGATAATGGTCATAGATAAGATCATTGTGGCATCATATGGGATGACACAAACCTTCTCAGAGTTTGTGCGGACGCCGATGGTCACATTCCACGTTTGATGACGCATTTCAGACCTCTAAGAACTATCTTTGCCCATTACTATCAATGCAACATCAGAGATTGGTTACTGAGCAAACCTAAGTGACGCGTTGCTTTGGCCGGGATGTGGCAGAACAAAAAAATTATGAATTCGGGTAGATTGTTTTTCTCTATGCCAGTTTTCTTGGTGCGTCTTTTAATTATGGACGTCTCACAGTGCGCCTGTTTGAAATCTCCACTTGATGCTGCGCTTTACAGTGTAGTCACGGAACATTTTTCTCCTTTAGCAGGCTTTCTTGTTCAGCCAGAAAATGCAAGGACATATTTATTACTACGATGTATACAGTGTTCTTGCTGCTATTCATTTATACCTACACATTCAACTCTCGTGGATTGCTTCCTTAATAAATAGGAGATGCTCCTGCCGGCGATTGCTTAGCAAAGAAGATATAGAGTTTCTTTGTTCGGATAGCTGGTTTGCATTTTCGGCCACGGCAGCCACATGTCGGTGGCAATAAAATTGCGAAGAACAACTGTGACCTTAAATTTAGGCGCATAATGGAGACCCTGAAGTGGTCAAAGCATTCTGGAGTCCCCAACTAAAGAGTGCGTCATAATCAATTGCTTATTTCGGTAAAGAATAACACTTGAAAAGTCTAAAAGTGCCACACTGCTTCACTAGCTACTAACTTACTGATGTTTTAATAAATGAATAAATCCAACAAAAACAAAAGTGTTACGAAATGCTTTTCTGGTAAAACAAATAGGCGATATCTTTTGTTTGCATAAAACTCAACTTTTTATCTTCTTTCTACACGTCAAAGACCCCCACGTGGTCGTAATCTCTGGAGCTGCTCGCGGTGGCGTCCCTAATAATCATAAGGTAGTCTTCGAACGCCAAAAGCTAGCAAATATATTATTATAAATCACGCAACACTAATCGTCAGCACACTTTTATTGAAGGCGTTTGCAAATATTTATGAAAAGATGTGTGAAGGACAGTCCTTGCGTGTTAGGCCCATGGTACGTTTATTGCCCGCATTGGCAAAAGCTATTTTCTTCGTAAAGGTTCAACAACCTTGTTTATTTAAGCAGAAGTTACTAGCCTTGCTCATCAGTGAGCGCTGGCCAGCTTAGGAGAGCGTCGATTCACAATCTCCTGCTGCCAGGATACCGTTAATTGTATAGCAAGGTTTCTGGAATACCTCATGAAAATATTTTTGTAGAACCAAAACGTACTTCTCTTTACCCACAAAACTCTTTCCGAAAAACAAAAAGCCATATCGATTTTCCAGTAGCATCTGCTCCTCGGAAATGAAAATTTTTGTCTGCTTTTCCACAAAAACATAATTTTCAGATTTTTTTAATTTTCAGATTTTTTGTGGCCGTGTGCTACACGTTATATCTGGGTTTGACCACAAGCTGCTACGTTCAGTGCCGACAATTTCTTTAATTGTCAGGTGACAGCTCTGGCAAGGCTTCTTCATGAATTTGATTTTTATATACTTCAGCAAATGTTCCTCTGAACAGTTTCTTGCGCTGATCTAAATAATTCGCACATTTCCACCCTCAGTGTCTTCGTGAAATTTTTTTCCAATTACGCATTTTTGCAGTGATGATTCCCTCCTCTTTTGTTGATGATTCGCAGAATGAGCTATGTCGTTTTCCTTTATCACCACACACTTTTACTATTCTGAACACTGAACATAAAATCCGACGACATTAGCAATTTGAGCGTTGATAATAGTGAACTGCGTCAGTCCATCTTTTTGTTTTAATCTGCAATGTTCAATGTAGCAATGCTAATATTTCTACATAGTTTCTGTTTCGTGCGCGAGCTGGTGTGAAAACACACTTTTTATCAAGTGATCAGCGATATTAAAACTGTCTTGTCATCTCCCATTTATCGTAAGTCTGACGTTTTCGTAACTCACACAATGCCTTAAAAAAGTTACGACATGCCAGAACAAATTCACTTTAGCGGCACCTGTTAAAACTTGAGCAGTGCACCGCACCTATTTTCCGCTGGTTTTTGAATTTATGTGCCACAATTTCATTATATATATGTGCTCACCTATATCTAAGCTTGCATGACTAGAAATTTGATTTAACGCACCAGGGTTACAGAGCTCCTTCCTCGAAGTTTGCAGTATGGCGTCGGCAGTATTGGTCGTCATGAAATAAGTGTTGCTCCGTGAGTGAAAACTTGAGATAGATGCGAAAAAATAAATAATAAATAAAACTTCTGGGTAAGAGAAAATCGCACGTAGGCGCTGTACCACAGAAAAACGAAAGCTTTTGAGTCTTTTTCCCAAAAATTTGAGGAAAACCCATACAAATATAATGCATTAGGAGGAGCGCTCTTAACGCGTGTACTGTTGCATGGTACAAGTGTAGAAGCGCACCCAGTGCCGAGACACGTGGATGACAACAAGAGAGGCGCTTGAAGGTTCAGCCATTACAAAGCACTCAGACGTGCGCCATAAATACTATAAGCAATGAGGATGGGGGAGGAGAAGGAGGAGAAGGAAGAACAAGGAGGATAGCCAGTTCTCAGATCAGCTGGCTACTCTGTGCTGCGGGAAGGGGTAAGAAGAAATAATATGGTAGAAGAGAGGTGGTAAAAGAAAAAAAAAACTAGGAAAAGAGGAAAGATCGCAGTACAATGAACAACACTACATACAGACTGTCTCTGAGACCACTTTCCCGCAAGAAGCACAACAACACTCTCAAAGCCTTGCGTGTCGAGGATGGCCTTGGCCAGTGGCCTAAAGCCATTTTTTCCGACAATTGGTGAATATCAAGTCAATATAGGGCTTTGGTAAGTTCTTGTCTTCGCACACAGAAGCGAAGACACTCACAGAGAGAATGGGCGATTGTCTCCGTATTATAAGCAATAGCACCAATAAATTGACAAGCCGAGTGGGTTCATGTGTTGCCTTACTGATGCGTAGTGGGCCCTTCACTGATTCGCTGAAGAAAGAATCATGGCGCAGTGGGTATGTCGTAACTGTATTTGCAGTAGAAATCTGAAAGTCGTGTAAAGTGGCCCATGTTACTCGCAGAGACCTGAACCTTTCTTCTGGCAAAACTGAGAGATAAATTGAGGATCAAACTAGAAACTGATATTCAGAAGGCGATGCTGCGAACAGCGGGCAATTACGCTATCGCATTCTACTCTCGGGGAAGCGCAAGCGTCTTCCAACTCTTCTTAGACAAAGAATTTTGAGCTTTTCTGTCCAACTCTATACGTAACAAACTTTGCTAATAATGCTGACTGAGTGTCCTGGTTTACTGAATACCAGAACAAGAGATAGTCTTTATCTTCTTCCTGTTCCGAAATAAACCCCTCCAAATCAGATTTTGCGTTACTTTGAGGTGGGTATATACGTATTCACCTGCCACGTGCACCACATGGGGCACCCGCGTGCAAATAGAATGGTCACGTTCACGACATTAACTGGCACCAGTCATACCCTTTGATGCGTCTGTTCATGCAAACACTTCATGTTAGCATTAAGAAGCTTTAAAAGGTGCTAAAACTCATGGTACGTAAATCGTGGTTTGAGTTCCTCATAAACCGTCTTCATCGCACCTAAGTGCTGCTAGTAGAAGGTGGCCTTCAAATATAAACAAATGAATGGGTAATAGTACTTGTAAGCTACTACACGAAAAAAAGAAAATTAGGAGCCGGCTTTGTTATAGATGTGCTGCTATAATGAAGGAAGACTCATACTCGCACGCATAGCAATCGGTGGCCACTGCATTCTGATCATACAATATATACCATCTAATTATCGCAATGAACAAGACTCACTAGGCTATGATGGTCGATTTCTTCAATACCCTTTATGTTTTTTTTCTTTTATAGGTGCAGTTCTCCATAGCAAATATATGAAGAGTTTTTATTCAAAGCAAGCATGAACATCGCCAGCAGTCACTGAGACCCTTACCAAATGCTATAGTGTTAAGGCCCGCAAAGTATTGCGATACAGCTTCACCGTATTTAAAATTGGTCCTCCAAGAGAGACGGGGAGGAGAAAGAGAGCAAAGCAAGTCAGCCGAAATGTTGACCACCTTGCACCTTGGATGCATTTGAAGTATATAAAAAGTGATAGAATAAGAGAATGAGGTAGAATAAGAGAAAGAAAACTGCCACACGACCTAACCTTTAAAAACTGTTGACACAAATCGCAAGCCTTCAAACACTGCATCAATGCTCTTAGGTTCTTGCGCTTTGTCGCTGCCGAAAAGCACCATGCTTCTTGTGAGCACTTTAAGCAACCTGCTTAACTGCAATTAATGAGTGCATGTAAACTTGCACGGAAACCACGAAGGCAAAAAAAAACGACCACGCATCCTAACCTAATGGGCCATCAAGTGCAAGCTGCCATTTAAGTATGTTATCAAGGCACACCAGCTTACTACCCCCCACTAGGAGCAAGCGCACTGTTGCATCTGGCTGAATGAGAGAATCCAGTGTTTGGTACATCTAAATTATGAAACAAATGACTTAATCATAAGCGCTTAAGAAACTAGATTTTAAAGAAGTGATCACTGGGAACAGCCACTGTGAGAAGTATACTGCTACAGATCATGGCATGCAAGCTGGTTTAACCAAAAAAGCTGTGCCAGTCTTCAAAAATATTCTAAAAGGAGTATTTTATAAGGAACCTATCTCTGTTCATGCTATATATTCAATCCACCCAACATGTCAGCCTATCCTGATCAATAAGTACAAACAGAGACCTAGAATTGAAACCCTAAGAATATAGCATCTACTGATGTTCAATAAGAAGTCGTTAAGGCTATAGCTTAACTTGTTTATATATCAATGATAAGGATGTATAAATAGTATATCATGATGAGCGCATAAAATTTGGGATAACGTTGTAATTGTGTTAATAGTATTAGTATAATAGGCCATGAAAAATATATGAGCATTGCGTGCGAAATCTTAAACTTGCACTCAGTAAAGTTCAGTAAACATTAGCGCGATATATGTGAAGCAGGCATACAAAAAATACACCAGTGGTTGCGAAGTAGTAAAAGGTTTAGACTTCAAAACATAGCTAACGAGGGAAATCACGTTTCATGAAAATGACTGGTGTCGCATTACTCAGGAAGATGCCGTCTTGTGAGGAAAGACGCAAAATAAAGGCAGATATAAATAGCAAAGACAGGACCCGCTCGTGAGACCACTGCAGCCAAGTTGCAATAAAAAAACGGTACATGGAGCAAAATTTTAACAGAAATGGGAAGAACAATGAAATTCAAAGCGATGTTCGAAACAAACGGAAGAGGTACTATGGTTACTTTCTGTTTTGTTCCCAAGAGAGTTTTGTTTTTGCTTTTGACAGAGTGAGCGTTCTTTTAACACTGTACAGTTACGCAAGGGAAAAAAGAAGAGAAAAATAGTGTAATGTGCTTAAACAGCCGTACCCCAGCTGCAGTAATGCGTGATCCTGTCACGGCCAGGACGACAACCCAGGAGGCTCTGTTTTGAAGGCGTTGCAACACGACAGCAACCCCTTTAGAGCGGGTTATTTTTTTCTATTCCTTTCGTTTTATATCGCGGCTTGCTTCTCGCTGATCGGGTTGCACCAAAATAATATGAAAAGAAAGCAGTCTCAGGGACAGAATCGCAGACAGCTTCAATGAATTGCCCGGGTGCCCACTTTTTTCCACGTCTGGCGCGTCCTTCCCGCTTGGCCGGCCCTCGTCTGTCGGCAGTTACCGAAAATTCCTGCAGTATACAGCCAGTGCCGCATGCATGCCTGGAATATGGTCCGAGTCACGGGCGAACCGTGTTCGCGTATTTTCGGACGGCTCCGTGATGACAGCGGTGGAAGTAGTTTAGGCCACATTGGTTAAAAGAGGGGAGCGTTAGGGCAGCCCTCTCCACTTGAAACGTAGCTTCCTTCGGGAAAGAGTTGCCCCTTCTTTTCATCTATGCATGGGCTTCTTCACGAAGCAAAAGATGCGTGAGTTTGTTTCATTTCCGTATACTGTACATATAGCTTTTTTTTTTCACAGTGAGGTGCACGTATGACAGAAAGAATGCTTCCAAATAAAAACCTTGTGTTCGTCAGACTGGTCACGTCAATTTTGCGCGTCGTCCTTCATGCCCATTTTTACTCGTAAGTCTCTTTCTAAAAGCTGCATATTCCAAGCTCGCGTGCCAATACTAATTTATTTAGTTCTTATTTACGTTGTCCCGCCTTTTATTCAAAAGTTTTCAGAATAGTAGCCGAAGGAAACTTTTCTCCGAGAAATTTAACATTGACGAATTCAGGCGCTTGCGTTACTTCAAGATTAACAGAAAAACCACCGCAGCACTCTCTATGTACACGTATAGATCTCTTTGGTCGAAAGCAACGGGCTGTCTGCAAAGCAAGTGCTAAGCGTATCAAAGGCACCAATATTCTCATGTGCGAAATTTCTCGGAATAGCATCCTTGCGAAATAACAAAATTTCTCTAGTGTCCTGAGACGTCCAGAAGTAGTCAACGTCGCTATCCACCAAACTCGTTGTGTAGGTGTGCGGACTGCGCTTGCAATTGTAGCAATATTGAGCCGTTAATCACATGCGCTAACAAAAACGGAACAACTACTAGTACTATGTATTTACTGTTTTGAGCAGTGACGTCATTTTGGTTGCCTTGTTGCTGCGTTCATTGATGCTTCGATTTCTGTTGCGCCATTTAACTTGTTCGAAGCTCATTTCGCCACATTATTCAAAAGAGGCTGTTTCATCTACATCTCAAAGCTTGCACACGTGCTTTGCATAGAGAGCTTCAATGTTCTTATTTGACATAACCCACTAACTCCTTTAGTTAAACAGTTGCATATCTTTACTATCAAATTTAGTTTGGTCTAAGATGTGTTTAACTATAATGAGGTCCCGGTAGCTACAGAAGGATAAATTGTGAAAGTATCGGACAAACGTCACATTTTGTTGGTTTTTCAGGATGTTCAACATAATATTTGAAAACACAAGTACTTATGTGTAGCACTCTGCATGTAACACACAAATCAGCCTCTCTAATTGGGCCTACTGTTGGAGACTGCTTCAGGTCACTTTAAACTCAGGCATGATATACAATGCAATGCACAGTGCCATGCATCGAACCTCACTGGTTGTATTCAATGCACCTTATGTAATATGCTTAATAGATTAGTGTTCTAAAGGACACAGACTTACTGTGCTTATGCGTGCGACCATTGATAATTGCCAGATTTTGAGAAAGAAGGCTTCTCGCCGTCAGCGCGCCTTTAGAGCTCTGGAGTCTTTTATGTGAGAAATTAATTCAGAAAACGTATTAAATGCGAAGCACTTCTTAGCGAAATTTGGCGACCTTAAGTGCATCTATCTATCTATATATCTATCTATCTATCTATCTATCTATCTATCTATCTAGCCGCCTATGCCTTTTAGCTCTCCTGGCCCTTTTGATAATGGTATTGATACGACAATTGGTATGGCATGACATGACTTTGTGTAGAACATATTTGAATAGTCATAACATAAAAAAATCATGATATGTAAGTCATGAATGTCATGATTCACATTTCATGGTCCGGCAGCTCGTCCAGTGGTTTTGTTCACATGGCATGTTGCAAAACTGGTATGGTATACCATGTTTGCATAGCGAACACAAGCGACATACCCTAACATGAAAATAATGACATGCGTGCCATGTAACAACATGACTACATGCCACGCTCGTGCTTCGCTCGCGGCCATTTCGCTTGCGTCCCAAATACCTAATTTGGTATTGCAGTGCATGAGTGGGTGACGAAGGTATGTGACTGGTGCAAACATGATAATCATGAAAAGCGTGTCATGTAACAACATGACTACATGCCACGATCATTATGCGCTGACGGCTGCTTTGCAAGCTTCACTTATACCAACTTTGGTATTACGGGACGTGAATTGATGACGAAGGTATGATAATGGTGCAAACATAATAAGCATAAGATGTGTGTCTTGTAACAACATGACTACAGACTACGGCGATGATGCGCTCATGACCGTTTTGCTAGCATCACATGTACCAAACTTTGTATTACGTGACAGGAACATACGTCATAGGTAAATAACACATCCAAACATGATAATCACGACATGCGTGTCATGTAACAGCAAGACTGCATGCCACACAGATGATTCAGTCGCGGCCGTTTTTCTAGCTTCACATATGCCAAATTTGGTATTACGTGACGCCAATGAATGACCAAGGTATGTGACGGGCGCAAACAACACAATCATGAGTGTGTCTTGCGAGAACATGACTACATGCCACAGTCAAGACGCTAATACCTTTCGACGTGACGTGGTGCGCATGATCGCCGGCGTTCACTTCGTCGCGCCACGCCGTCGTTGCCACGCCAGGTGCCTGTGCTGCCATATACTCTAGGCGCTTGCCGCTCCGCGTAGCTATGAAGCATGCGCATTTCAGAGCATCCGGCATCTCTCCGTCATGAAAAGGGAGAGAAGCAGTGTTGTTTGGGTAACGCACAAGGTGAAACGCAGCATGTCGCATTTCAGACCGGTTGCCGTCGGGCCGCGCCGACGGACGCTGGTTGTGCCTGGCTTCAGACTATAGAGTGCTCGCGTTTTGCTAACGTAGCGTCACTGTGCCCAGTGTGTGCGCGTGTCCAGTCTACATCGGAGTCTAATGGCCTCTTCATGATGCGCTCACGGTCGTTTTGCTAGCTCCACAAGTACTAAATTTGCTGTTCAGCGACGTCTATGGATGAGAAAATATATGACTGGTGCAAACATGTTAACCATGACACGAGTGTGATGTAAGAACATGACAACATGCTACGCAATTAGCGCGCTAGGGGCCGTTTCCCTAGCTCCACGTTGTTATGCCTCTGAGTCAACACTGAACGTCATTGTCTCTAGCTGGAAAAGCAGTCTGTGTCACGGCCAGTGCTCGAGCCCACCTGACGCGATCAACTCAACGACGTCATCAAGCGGTGGTGCTGGTCTGTCACGCAACGCACAGCGAGCTCCCTCAGCCCACGAGCCCAATGTAGCAATCAGGGTCGTCCAGTCTGGCGAGTCTTACGCGATGCGTGGTAACAACCCTCGTCATTGGGAGCTACCAAGTGCATCGGTGGCTCTCCATTGGAGGATTCTGACATCACGGCCAGCGGCGCTTCTGGTTGGACGTTTGGTGACTCAGAAAATTTACCCGGTGCCTACAAAAAGCCCTGCGGCACGTCGCCAGCAGTAGACCTATGTGTCAAAGAGGCCTCTCGTTGCTTTGAGCCCCTTTCGCAGTCGGCGCACGGTGTCCTCGCAGCAGCGAGTTTCGTGGCGCCCTTCGTAACCTCATCGGTGGTGTGCTTCGTAACAGAGAGAGAAGCCGACGGATGCGTGCGAGGGAAGACATCTTGGCTCTTTGAGTCCCTAAGCTGTCGGCCCAAGTGCAAAACATTTAACGCCTCTCTTTCTATGCTGTACATAAACATTGCCTTAACTCACTGTCGTCTCGTACGCTCGTCTATAAGCTCTGCGCAGAAGCACTGACGAGCTGAGTAATACACGCTATCAAACAGCTGGTGACCTTGGCGGCGGAGTTCGGAGCAGGGGCGCCTTCGGGACCATATTGGCGTCTCGCCTTCGTAACAACATATACTATATTTCGTATCACGTGATTTGGATAGATGACGAAGGTAAACGACATATTCAAACTTGAAAATCATGACACGGAAGTCATGTATGGCATCATTTTTCTCCACCTCGTAACGTTGTGCCGATTTTAAAGGGAAATATCAACATTTCTCATTCGTGCTTCGCATATCATCTATTCCCGCTGTGGGATCTGCCAATTGTTTTACGTGTTTTTGCTTATTTTCGCCTGCGTTCACTCATTCATTCATTTTTTTGCTGTTTTCTATCTATTGACTCATTTTTCCTTCCCCTTCTTTCCTTCCGAAAGAGTAGGCTTCTGTAGAGGTGAAATTTGAAATGCGTCCCTTTTTTTTCATGTCCTTGTGTGCATGTGCATATGTTACAAGTATTAAATGCCCATATACGTGCTATAGAGTCATAAATAATACTAAATCTTTAATAAATTAGTAGCTAAATATTTCATTATAATAACTGTTATTCGTATAAACATTTTTGCTAATGCTGCGATCTTTCCATATGTTTCGTTATAAGACACTACATCTATGTAAAGTCGACACAAGGTAGATCGGCAAGAAGTGAAAATATGTCGACCACTCCTTTGTATACAGGCCACAAAGAAATCCGTATTGGTTTTTAAAAAAGAAAAAGCCTCTAAGATGCCTATGAACTTGTACTGATTTGGGATTCAAACCCGGAACCAACGCCTTTCCGGGCTGGTCACTCTACCAATTGAGCTGACCAGGAAGTTAGCTATTGACTGCGAGAGGCTGAATTCATCGACAGCTCGAAGCACATAGACAGCAGCCTTGTAAAAAAGTTTTGTGGAAACCCTCAAGGTGGCAGAGCCGACGGAAATTTCAATTGAGAAGGGACGTGTGCTTTTGCGCTCCGGTCCTTCCGTCTTCCACCGCTCCGTGATCTTCGCGAGCAGCCCTCCAAGGACTCCACATGGCCAGTCAGAGAGGCACTCGAAAAAAAAAAACAAATTGGCTCATATCTGCATGTTGCATTCCAAGTGTCGTCGAAAGACAACAGTATTGCGTCTGGAGAGAGTCAACAAAACGCTTAATTTATCTTCCGCGTGATAAAATCGCTGAATTTTATTCTGGACGCGCTGCGTTAGCGAGTCCCGATCCATGCAGCGAAGGCGAATGAGCGCAACGAGGCACGTTAGAGTTACTCTATATGCTGCTATTAGTAGAGTTGCGCCACCTATAGTACTCGCCGCTCGAGTCCCCATTCACTCAGTGCGTTCACGTGCATAAAAAGCGTCCATTTCGAGGGAGAGCCACTTTACGGCAACGTGGGTTCTCGCGACTACTGTGGCACTGGCACCACCCCCAACGCTACCCGAGCATTCCAGTGAGGAGATCCGGATGAGTAATACTTCATTGGTTTTGTGATTGTGTCTTGTGTTGTTCGTTTTAGGGGCGAAGCTTCTTAAAGCGGCACTCATTCGTCCCTCGTCGTAGTACGTAACATGTTTTACGCTTTAACCTGCCAGGTGGTGCCGGTGGGAGATTTATCCTGTGCGTTGTTGAACAATGAAAAATTCGCAGCATGTGCGTTTACTAAAAACCGAATTCTCCTGTCTCTCATTCCCCATTATCAGCCATTCGCATGTACATTAAGCACTATCTGACAAGAAAAGGTTGCTACGTTATAGTGGCTGGGCATAACCTCCTTGGTTTTAGAAAGGTCTAGCGAGCGTTGGGCCGCAGTGCCATGAATACAGTGAACTAGTATATAATATGAACTCGAGGTGGTTAAGGTGGGAAGTAGACACGAAGCGTAAGCTATAAGAAAGTGTGTGTGTTCCACCTCTCGTTTAGTCCTTGCAATGTCCGCTGGATGGCGGTGCATATGCGGAATATATCATGAAAAGATGCGAGATGGTGGTACTTGGAGTCATGAATGGGTGGTCGAACGGACACACAGAGAGATGCATGGACGGACTCACGGATGGCTGCACCGACGGATGGACGCAAGGACGGACGCAGGGGCGGATGCACAGACGGACGTGCGGATGCACGAACAGACGCACGCACGCACGGGCGAATGGACGCATGGACGGACGGAAACAAGAACGAATGGACGAACGGATGCTTCGCCCCACTCTCCATCGTTCACTCATTGGATATGCTGCCATTTTTTTCCGCACGATGATTGGTCTCCTTCGCGGTTGCCCTTGCAGACGCGTGGATCTTGCACTTTCCTTGTGTTTTTTTTTTGCTCGCGCTATTTTTCATCGACGCTTTGCGTAACAAACTTAGTGCGCGCTTTCTTTTGTGTACTATGTGCGGGAGCTAAGCCGTGCTCTAGCGCCTATGACTGCAATAACCACAATGAAAATTGTGACGCACTTCTTATGATACGCTGTTGCGACCGGGGTTTGCAGGCACCGGTGGTCTGGGATGAAGCTGTCGAGGCAGGAGGAAGAGGGACTTGAAGAGGGTTTATTCACTTTATGTACGTTGTGAGCTCTCATAGATGACGAGCTCTTTCTTGCATGGCGAGCTTTCGAATCTGGCGTTCCTCTACATGGAGGTCCTTCGAATGTGCCGGGTGGCTCATTATAAAGGGTATATGCTCCCCAGATCCCTAGATCAGGAAACACGTTCAGATGTTACTGTCCAATCACATATCACACACCACTGGCGAAAGGGACGAGCATGCACGGCCCACGTGATCGTCCAATATTGCGCCGTGATTTCTGCAATCCAAGCTGGTGCCAGTGGAGCTTTTCCTCGTCTTGTGTGTGCCGCAGGTCGGGGAGTCCAGGCTCAAGACAGCATACTTCAAAGGTTCCGCCGAACTGCTCGCTCAATTCGCGGGGTGATTTGCGGCCGCCGCCACGGTCTCTTCCAAGAAAGATGTTGTACTTGTTGTCCTCTCTCGAACGGCTTATGGCGTCGTGGCGACACGACTTCTCACCCTCCGGCTAGAAGGGACAATGCCTGGCGGTCATAGGCAGCCGGCCTGTTGGCTACTTCTTTGAAGATCCAAAGAGCGCCGCTCCCTCATCAGCACCGGCGCCAGTCACGACAGCTCGTCCGCCAGCGAGAGTTTCAACCTTAGGGTGACCAGTTGCTCAGGTTGCCTGAAGTGTCGTAGTGTGATGCCGCCCTCTACGCCACTGCCAATGAGGCCCAGCCAATGACTCTTTCCCGCTTGTTGCTTGTGGCTTTCTTCTGGGAAAAGCATTTATGCATACCACCACAAGCAAGGGAGAGCGCCCTGCCCGCACTGAGGCACATCGAGTCCTAACAATTCTCCGAAACAAGCTTCCTTATGTAGTATTACCAAGCACAAAGCAGCGAATAGAACGTATCTCTGAGCTTTCGCCGAAACTCCCAATCCCAATTCGAGCATAATTTTCCCATTAACTGCTTCCAAATAAACTAACTGCCAAGTGATGCGTTTCGAATGGCATACCTGTGTGCTAGTGTGAGTAATCCCCTTAGCCTACCAGGCCTCACACTCATAAAATAGAGTCTTTTGCTTCACGGTAACTTTCAGTTCCTAAACTTTTGTGCCACCAAAGCTAGTCGTCAGTTCCCTCAGAGCTGACCAAGAGACAACTGTCCTGCTGCACCTGCACAAGGAACTTACACTTCCACAAAGGCACGTCACAGTGCTCCTGCCTGAATGAACTACTAATTCTGCCTTGCGGTTACCATCTTTATAAAAACTATACATTAGGTCTCGAACTAATTTCCCTTACTGACGTCCACACTGGTAACATGCGAAGAAAACATTAAAACAACAAAAGAATCCATCGCATGAACCCTGAAAACTCGCAAGGAATACCTTTGTGTGTCTGCACTCAGTCCTACTTAGTTCCTAACGTCGTTCTGCTCATTTACACGTAGCTACCATGACGCAGGCTCCTATGTGTGTTGTTTGTGCAATCGCACAACGGTTACCTTATAAAAACGTACAGCGATAAGGAAATGGGGAAAACCAAAAATGGGTTAGCTAAACACAGTCTAGTAGTCGACATACCAGCAGAATACGTTCTAAAACCCAAAAAACTTCAACTGTGAATTCAAACTTTAAAACAAAATAAAATTTCTAGTGAATACGACAAAAGCTTAAGGATGTCTACTCCCTTTTCAGACAAGTGCGCAGTGTCGCGTCCTGTAGGTCTTTCTTGGTGAACGGGAAATGGAACAATGGCAAAACCCATTCGCTTTGCCTCGGATCCCCGCAAAGCTCCTCGCTGGTAACCAGAGCTCTTACTCTCACTCATTTGCTATTAGCAAGCCACGGACCTCGCACTCCCACGGCCCATCAAACATGCCGTCAACAGAAGGGCGAAAGACTCACGGTCCCCTTCTTTTCGTTTGCCTTTTTACCCAACGTGCTTTTTCTTTGTCGTTTTGTGCGGTGGCTTGGACGCATGCAAAGCAACTGCCGATGACAAGTGCCTAATTCTGTAATTTGCCCTTGAATGTTTACCAACTTTCTTGAAGCCGGCTTTGCTCTTTGTCGTACTCTTTGCTTTACGACGCCGCTTCCGTCTACGCTTCTTCTTAAGAGGCATCTCTAATTACCTGTGACTCGCTCTAAAGCGCATCACTATTCTTCCGATATATATATATATATATATATACAACGCATATAGGCTAACTAACCATAGAACGCAAACAAAGGAAAGTTCAAATTGGTTGTGTACCAAATCACTAAAGTAAAGAAACATCGTTTTTCTTTCAACAGTCCTGAGTCAATAGTTTGGAGAAGCTAACAGCTATTCTCAACAACTTTAAGCCGAACTTGTGGTGGTCGCGCCGGGAACAATTTTCTCGAAGACCGTGGTGTACAACACGCGTAAAAGTTAATCGCCCTACTACCCAACCCCGCGACGTTCCTCGAAGCAGACTTGCTGTCGTTCCTTCCTGCTACTTCGCGAAACCCACCTACCTTTGAGTTCAGCCCTCCGTCCAATGCACCGCGACAACGGAAGGGTCCCTTTCCCTCTGACCACCTACGCACACAATGCGCTTCTCTCTTCCTTGGTCTTTGGCTGAGGCACTGCGCCGTGTCGCCTATAGGCAGACAGAAATTAGGTGCCTTCTTCCTTTCCTTACACCCACTACCACTCTTCGGCTGCTCGGACGCTTGCGATACGGCAACTTTCTCACAATTTGCATCCGCCATTTGAACAAATTCCTCAAACGCGTCGCGGTTTTACCCCTGCCTGTTTTCAGGATGCTTTCTCCATTTTGCACGCTTCTTGGTGCCGTCTACGAAGCCTTTCGCCTACCTCTGATGCTCATCAGCACCCACATGCTTGTTTGATCTTTCGCGCGCACTATCCTGATGATTGCCTAGCATTTTATCATGCGAGCACTGCCGCGTATGATGCGCGTTTCTTTTCCGGCGGCTCAGACGCGTATGATACAGACCCGTCAGCGATGACAACGGCACTTTTCTCGCGATTTCACTCCGCCGTTTGAAGCCCTTACTCAAGCGCGTTGTGTTCATTGCGAGCTTTGCCTTCTGTTGCACTTTGGACGCTTTCTCCCATGTGCACGCTTCAATGTGCGGACTTGGGAGCCTTTCGTTCTACTCTGACGTTCATCATCACCGATATTCTCCTCCGCTGCCTCGCGGGCACAGTCCTGATGATTGTCTGTCAGTTCATTGTTAGACCACGGCCGCGTAGATTGCGCATTTCTTTACTGTCCGTCCGCTCAGACGCTTGCAATTCGAGCCAGTCAGAGAAGACAACGGGCCTGTTTTTGCGAATCCACCACGTCGATTGAAAGTCCTCGTCTAACGCGCCGCGCTGATCGAAAGCATTGCCGCTCTTCAGTTTTGCGGACGCTTTCTCCGTTTGGCACACTCCTTGTTGCCAGCTTTGGAGCTTTTCGTCCGCCTCTGACGCTTATCAACATCGTCTATAGGGCTGCGAGGTTCAATTCTCGTGGAACGCTCTGCTAATCTTAACTACGTTTCCACCACCACGGAACCCTCACACCCTGCTTTGATGGCGAGCTCTTTTTCCTCGGAACGGGTTCGAATCTGAACCAATTCCTTATAGGCACCATCTCTTTGGCCTCAAGTGGCACCGCCACTACATCGCACCGTTTTTTTGCTACATCTGTATATGTTCGGCCTGTAGCCTTCTCTTCGGCCCTAAATGGCAACGCCGCTACATCGCACCGTTCGTGAGCTACATCTACAGATGTCTGGCCTCTTTTATGCAATACCACCACCTTGCGATGCATCCTTTTAATCTCCCCATTTAATTCTTGCATCTTCTTCCTGTAATCTTCCTTTGTGTGCTCGATTTTCTCTTCCTTTTCCTGATATAAAAAATACATAATCAGGAAGTGCTCGATATTCGCCTGTTCACTTTTGCTTTGAAGACTTACTTTATTTAGTTTAGATGCTGGCATATCGTCGTCAAAATCTAGATCGAGATCCGAACCCAGGTTTAGCATGTTCTCTCTTATCAATCTCATGAGGTCCATGACTACTGTTTTGCTTTGGCTCAGCTGTGGCAAAACACAAACTTACCAGCGTTTTAATTCTGGGTCTGGGGAAATTGAAGCCTGGCAAATCCCACGGTGGAGGCCCCAAGCTTAAGCACGCAACTGGTCCCACTTGGCCAACCTCCCTAGCTAACCTGTTTCCTGTTTCTTTCTCACTTTACTGATTTTCACAACATCCCAAATTTTCCCCGCAACGTACCCTTAAACTCTCCCAAAATTTAACACCTGTTCCTACCTAATTATCTAAGCTTCTTTTCATTACCCTACTTGCTCTCAGAAACATCAACTGCTGCTTCGTGCTGAAATAGCAACCACATTGGCCAGGCAGTTGATGGTTATATATATCTTTTAACGGGTCTAGGCTAAAAGACTCGATACATCTCAAGCACAAAGCCAGGCACTCACCCCATAACGTGCGGTCATGGTACGCTGCGCCGATACGGCCGGACTCCAGGGCTTTCGGCTGACCTCCGGTCTATGTAGTTCTCCGTCGCTGAGTCCTATCCCAACGCTGCCAACCAGTTGTTGCAACCGGGGTTTACAGGCACCGGAGGTCCGGGATGAAGTTGTCGAGGCAGGAAGAACAGAGACTTGAAGAGGGTTTATTTACATTATGTACATTGTGAGCTCTCGTACATGACGAGCTCTTTCTTACATGGCGAGCTTTTGAATCTGGCGTTACTCTACATAGTGCCCCTTTGAATGAGCCGGATAGCTCATTATAAAGGGTATGTGCTCCCCAGATCTCTAGACACGGGAACACGTTCAGATGGTACTGTCCAATCACATATCACATACAACTGGTGAGAGGGACGAGCATGCACGGCCCAGGTGAACGTCCAATAGTGCGCCGTGATTACTGCAATCCAAGGTGGCGCCAGTCGGCTCTTCCTCGTCGTGTGTGTGCCGCTGGTCGAGGGGTCCCATGCTCAAGACAGCATACTTCAAAGGGCCCACCGAGCTTCTCGCCTATTTAGTGCGGCGATTTGCGGTGGCCGCCGCGGTCTCTTCCATGGAAGATGCTGTACTTGTCCTCTCCCGAACGGCTTATGGCGTCATGGCGACACGACGTCTCACCCTCCGGCTAGAAGGGACAATGACTGGTGCTCATAGGCAGCTGGCCTGTCGGGTACTTGTTTGAACATCCAAAGAGCACCGCTCTCTCGTTCGCTACGGCGCCAGTCACAACAACGCCATGATAAACGCGATGGCTTGCGCAAGCAGTAGTGGCTGCACACCATCGGTCAAAAAACTTCATTCCGACGAAAACATTGTACTTTGCGAAGTAAGACGCCTTTTTTATTGCCTGTATAAAAGCATCACCGAAAACTGCATTTGAAGTACTGTTTCGGCCTGCTCATCAATATACGTGGTTTTAGGGGCGAAGCTCCCTACGCAGTGAGTCATATGTCCCATGTCGTCGTAGTCGTCGTAGTAGCCCATTCTATTGTATTTTATGTCAATGAAAACGGTGTCACAGCATACCCACAGAGTGAATGATGATGAGTGGGATGATGCATCCGTGCGTCCACGTGTGCATTCATCTGTCCGTCGGTGCGTCCATCCGTGAGCATGCTTCGCCCCACTCGTCATTGTTCCCCTCGTGGATATTCTTTATTATTTATTTATTTTTTCACTTAAATATTTAAGAATACTGTAGGCCTTTTTGGGCCCATACAGAAAGGGGTCAGAAAAGGTATATAAGAGCATATCCACACCAAAACAAAAACAAAAACGGAACACAAAATGCCTCAGTAGATAATGCTTCAGCAATAGATCAAGAACATCGCAAAAAGATGAAGAATTGGGATCACACATCAAGAAGTACCATAAATAAAACAAGCTTCTGCAAACAATTAGCTCAGGTAGTACACGCCTTTGTACAATCAAGAAAGAATTCCATTTTTGCAATAACTTTTTGCAGATATTGTTGTTCAACAACTTCAAGTTTCAATAGCCCATGGAAAAAAGGGGCGTTTAAACGTGTCCCCTTTGGCCTGATAAGGCCTTATGTGTGTATTGTGACAGGTTCTGGTAGACTAGCGGTGCGGTGTCTGCACGTAGTCTTCTTTGTTTATGTTCATGTGGTCGTGATAGAGCATAAAAAGGAACTTCTTTGCGGCCAGAACATGCCGACGCGCAAGGGTAGGTAAAGCTGGCTGATTTTTAAATGCACTTACGCTTTGGTGTCGAGAAGACTTCGAATACATAAATCTTGATGCTTTATTTTGTACGCTTTACGTTTTTGTTATAATTTCTTTCTGATGTGGGTTCCACACAGTATTACCATACTCAATGAGCAGCCTCACTAATATTTTATATTAGGTTAGTTTCGCAAGTGATGGAGCTGCAGACAGTTTTCCTTGGTAGAATTGTAATGTTCGGAAGGCCTTTGAAGACGTGTTTTCAATGTGAAAAGTTCATTTCATGTCGCTTCTAGAGGCCGGGCAATTGACGCTGCCCAGCAAGACGCCATTGCTGGGCTCAACAGCGGCGGCCGTTGTCACAAGTAGGAGCACTGCCCAGCCGTCACTGACCTGCAAGGGATTCGTCGTCGTTCCGCTTCGTTGGTGCCCAACGCAATTTCGCTGAACACTAATTGCTTCATCCGCGTCATCCGCCGCATGACACATGAGTATTCACTCGTTCTATGCACTGTTGAGAACACGTGAAGGACAAAAGGATTTGTAAACGTTGCTAAGAGTACAGCAACTGCCAGGAAAACACTGCTTAGCCAATAACGCGGCGCAGAGCACGGATATTGTCCACCACGGATCAGCACGAGACCTGGGGAGGTACACATGCCACCGCCAGCCGCGGCTGCTCACTGCTAGACCAGCTCCACTGCACAACACGTAACCATAGTAACGCCGCCGTTGTGTCCAGTGAATATGGCCGCCTTGATGTCATTTCCTTCACACTTTTCACGTAGCGCGCCGGCTAGACATGCCCTCTCCTACCTTTTCTTCCTTCGTGTCCGGACCCAAGAGGACAGCAGCCATCACACTTGCTCCTTCTCCCTGGCTCCGAGCGAAGGGAAAGTGCAAGCCGGAGCTTCCTCCACCCTTGCCACGGCCCTAGCTTCTGCAAGGGATACCATCCTCGCAGCAACATGACTTCCTCTCGTCACTTCACCACTGCAGCTGCCCAGCAAATGGCGCCTGCCCACCGTACGCGCGTGCCCCCAAGCACATCGCGCCCCCAAGATCCTCACATTGTTGGCGACTTCATTCCGAATATGACTTGGCGGTCACCATTATCTATCGGCCTGTCGGGAAGACCAACTTCCTGGCTGTGTCGAGGGATGCGATCGCCGACTTGCTCACGGGGTTTCCAGCCACCCAGCGTGTACGAGTGAAATTCAGGCACTACGTGATTGTGGTTAACACGCACCCACCGCCGATCTCACCGCCCTGGTCAGACCGGATCTGGTCTGGACGATCTGCTAGATACAGGATCGATTAAGCAATTAGACCTGAACACCTGTGTTGGCATGGTCTTTGGTGTGAACCAGTCGATCTCCTTCGAGGACCTGGCCGATAACATTGGGTCACCAACGCCACTCGTTTCCGGTGTCCGCATAAGCAACTGCCTGACTCTAACCTTCCCGGTAACCACTACCCCACCGATATCCTGCACTACAAGCCAAGGCGCGCTGTTCGTCCTTACCAGCACCGGCCCCTGCAGTGTTCCCGTTTAGGCCACTTTCGGCCACTCAGTCGTGACATGACTTCAATGTATATAGCGAAGCTCTCGTTGTTTCGTTGGTTCCGCGTCTGATGAGTCACCTCTGCCTTTTCTTTGTGGTCTACGTTTGGGTACGTGGCAAGTAACTCTCTTCAAGAGTCGTTACATGACGACAAAGACGCTTCGTGTATCTTACAGCGCCACGTATACGTAACAAAGTTTCCTGGCTTCGTCTCAATAAATCTATCTGGCGACAAACTTGGAACCATCAAGCTAGTCCTCTGAATCTTCAAAAATGTCACCGTGGAAGACCTCTGGTGTTCGGGACGGGTCCTTGGCGATATTAGATGGATAATGAATATGACGTCTCTAGAGTAGCCATTGTAGGGGCTTCAAAACTTGCAGTTTCCACTGGTCTCGAAGAATCGAAAAAGCCGCCAAACTCGGGCTTCTCACCTCGTAGACGGTGGCTCGTGCTTTGGTGTATGGCAGTGAATTCCGCTGCCTCCAAAATGAGGGGTTCCGTGCTACTACGCTCCCTAGCTTGAGAAGGGCTTAGAATCATTCCCCGCTCTTTACCAGTTTCTAAAAAAACAAATGCAGCACCAGCAGAAATAACAACTATTTATTGTGGGAAACTTCTGTACTCGTCATGCCCCAGAGTTCTAAAGTGATTCCAATATCTGCGCTGGTGCCTCTGTTACTGGGATGCGTTCAGAGGCGAAGCTCCCTAAGCCATGGGTCATGCGTCTGCGATGTATGTAGTAGTAGTAGTATTGTTATTATTAGTAGTAGTCTTAGTAGTCGTAGTAGTAGGTGACCACCTCTACGACCGGATTGAAGGAGCGGCACGCGTTTAGCCTTTGAATTGAGTAGGAAACTCACGCATGGTAATTTTGAATGAAAAGATAGTTGTTTCTGATTGAATAACCTACAGAGACGAGTTTCGGTGACCTAATCTTCAATACAACTTGCCTTGACTTTGATGCTTACTAATTGAAACAAGTAACAGAAAGACGCACATTGAGACGTATCTGACCAGAAAAAGTTGCCACAGTTCAACTCGCTGGAAGTAACCTCCTTGGTTTTAAGCAAGCCTTAGCGAGGTTGTGCCACAGCAAGGGTGTTTTAAAAAATTGATGGAGTGGAAGCTTCCGCTATGCTGTGCCTGCAGTAGTGAAGCTAGCGCTCGCCCTCCAAAGATCTCAGAAACAGGGTATATTCTGGTCTCCCACCTTGACGTCGAGTGGCTTCAATTCCTCAGTCTCGAGGCTACGTTAATTTTAATTTAAAAGATAGTTGTTTTCGAAGAAAGAATTCGCAGACACTAGTATCTGTGTAATCTCCCATGACATTTGCCTTTCTTTGAGGCTTACTTCCTTGAGCATCAGTACCATGAACTAGCGGCAGTGAATGGTGGAAACTATACAAAAAGCGCAAGCCGTAGGATAGTGCGTGCATGCCGCACTTCTAGTCAGGCCAGTAAGACTGAAAATTCACGATGCACGGTATTTTTACTTTCCGCTTCTTGAGCGGAGGTACCTTTCGCAGGCTGTACTTTGCGGTCGCATTTGGTAACTCTCTCAAGTCGTGTAACCATCTTTACCTATCGTGCGATTACTGCAGTCTACTTTGTGTTCTTTTTTTTTCGTCAGGCGGCACTGAGTGGGTCTCTCGGGCGGCACTGGCACAGCAGCGTTCTCAGGTAGGCTATGCTTTCCCTTCAGTGTCCATACGCTGTCGGCTGCTGGCACTGCGCTTCTTTTTGCGCCTAGTCCAAAGGGAGAGAGCTCCCGCACGAACGCTGGCATATTATTTTCTGGGTACTTATTTTCGGCATTTGATGCCTAATGTGCACCTTAACAATTGCCCAAGTCAATGACACTTCCTGCGTTTTATGACAACTGTTGAATTTTTTCGCTATGTCCAGTCGACCTTGTTGTTGGCTCTTTGATTTGTTGGAATTGTTTTTGGCTCTTTCTGCCTCTGGCGCAACCGCTGCGAGGCGGTTACAGTGGGCCGTCGCCGCCCTGCGCTCTATCCGATCCTAGTGTACTCGGAGCTGCTGTCTGTTTTGTCGGAGGAGCTCTTCTCCTCGGTTAAGGGGAATTTCTTCGGCACTGGAATTGCCTTTTTGTGTCGGTGTGTGACGGAGGAGTGAAACTTGTCTTTCGGCCGGCCTGGTATTGGTAGGCTCATGTGTCGATGCGCTGGCAGAAATGGCATGCCAACATGTAAATATGCAAACTGTACAGTAGTAGGCTGATGTGTCAATTCACCGGCTGAAATGACATGGCAACATGTAAATATGCAAAATGTATTTTTCCTGTTTTTTTCTCTTATTTACTTTCAAATATTTTCTGTGGTTGTGTTCGTGTGAACCATTCAATGTACATGTTCTTTGAACGTCATCTCATATCTATCTTCATGTAAATGACGTCTGTTTTGTCATCATCTTTAGTGTATGTTCAAGAAGAAAATGTTCTGTTTAATGTTATTGACGCTTGTGACAATAAATGTTTCTTAACACTCGCCACTCCTCGTTTAGTGCTTGGATTGTCTGCTGGATGGTGGTACTGCTATATAAGAAATACATGTTGAAAACATGCGAGATTGTTTTACTTGGACTGTTCACTATATGGACGGACGACTGGACAGACAGACCAACAGAAGAACAGGCAGACAGACAGACAGACAGACAAACAGACAGACAGACAGACAGACAGATAGACAGACAGACAGGCAGACAGACAGACAGACAGACGCACAGACGAAAGGACGGATGAATAGAAGCACAGATGGGCAGACGTAAGCATGAATGGACGGATGCACGGATGCGCGGATGGACAAACAACCGCACCGAACGACGGACGGGTGCGCAGAAAGACGGAAGGACGCACCGATGCGCAGACGGATGGATGGACCGACGAACGGAGGCACCGATGGATGGACGCATGAAGTGATGTACGAACGATTGCACGGACGCTCGCGCAGACGGACGCACTGACGGATGGAAGCAAGAACTGACTGACGGATGCCTCGTCCCACTCATCTTTATGCATCTCAGGGATGTGCTGTGATTTTTTCTATTTTCTTGTCACCTTCACTTGAAGCTAAACTACAATCGAAGCCTTCAAGGTGGCCTAAACGTGCTTTGAACGCCCTGCCCTAAGACCATGCCTTGACCACGTTGCCCCCTGGCAAATCGCACTTAAAATTCACGCATATCCACGGAGTGAATGATGATTAGTGGGGCGAAGTGTTCATGAGTCTAGGCGCGCTTCTGTCCATCCGTTCACTCTTGCTTTCGTTCATCCGTGCGACTGTCCATGCGTCTGTACCTCCGTCCGTCCATGCGTTGGTTCGTTCGTCCGTCCATCTGTCTGTGTGTCCAGCCACCCGTACATCCGTTCGTCTGTGCGTTCATTCATGCATGCGTCCCATCGTCCGTTCGTTCGTGCGTCAATCCATTTGTGCGTCCGCGCGTTCATGCGTCTATGGGTGCGCCCGCCTTTGCGTCTGTTCATCCATGCGTGAATGTTTGCCCACTTTCTGTTTGCCCACCCGTCTCTCCGCGCGTCCATCCATCTGTCCGTTCTTCTAGTGAGCCCTCCAAGTGTGGTCATCTCGCATTTTTTCATCATATATTTACCACGTAGAAGTACCGCAATAAAGTGGATATTCAAAGGACTATACGAGAGGCGGTTACCTACTACAACTGCTACGGCGACTACTGCTACTACTACTACTACTACTACTACTAATACTACTACATACATTGTGGACGCACTACCCGTGGACAAAAGATTTTCTTCATAGGTGGAATAGTGGCTGCTGGTCAATACTAAATTTCTACTACTGTTACATGAAATCGTTTACTACCATAGATTCTCGAAGTTCCTCTTACAGAAGTAAGATAGACACATCTCGAGACGCTCCTTTATGATCCCAAGTTTCAGCTCTGCATTGTTTCGTGAAACCTCGCCCCACATGCGCGTATTCTCGAACGGATTGGCAGCGACAACGTTTCGGAGAAGGCACAGATCCTTGTGTGTCTTGAATTGCCGTCAGCGCTTGCGTGTTTGCCGAACAACCACTGCGTTTCTCGAGGAGTGTGAGCTCACAGCACGGAAGGCTGCTATTTTGGTCGTTTATCCTCGCGTCACGTGATTCTGCGCTCGCTATGATAGTGCGATCCCGCGCTCAGCGCCCGACCATATAGCGCATGCGCAGTGGCACAACCACCGGATGGAGTTGCGCAGCAGGAGGCAAAGTAAGGTCAGTTAAAAGTCCCTATTTGTAGTCGTCTTTGTGGGGTTTCCCCGGTGCCTAAAGTCATGATTCATGCGAGGTGAAAGGGCAGTCATGAAAAAATGTCTGCTTAGTCAAGAGATCACCCCTTTATAAGAGGGCGTTAACCTTCGCGTGAGCTAACCAGGAGATAGGTGCAACTAATAATGTGCGCAATATTTATTTCTTTCGACCTTGGTTTTTTAGGCTGATTCAGTGACACTGTAGGTTTTACCAACTTGGCAAGATTCCTTATTGTCAAAGAGAAGACGGCAGCACACGCGTGCAGAATTATCATATTTGATAGATAGAGGAAGATGCAGCAGCATATATCTCAAAAGCCTCATGAATGGTAACGTAGGCCTATGAGGCCTGTATCTGACCACAACTTTTATCCCTTGTCACCCTTTATTCTTGTTTCGCTTTCGTACGTGTAAAATTGGACAATGTGTCAAGCGAATGTGAAGCCGTCAGCTCCGCCTTCAGCGAGGACAGGTTGGCAGTGCTCTTACAAAGCCTCGAAGTTGACGATCAAACTCTGGCCACCCAAAGTGCCCGTGAACAGGCTGTCGAACTCGGCTTGCCGGTCCCTACATGAAATTAGCCAAGTGGTGCAAGGTCTCCCCTGCGTCTTCTCAGGGCCTCAACAAAGTTTTAATCAATCAATGAAATATATATACCGTCGTTCTTTTTCCTCTTTCATCTCTCTGTTTGCCAGGTTGTTGCTGTCGTGAGTATTAATCTCCATACCAATGCATAGGGTCAACTCTAGTATAAGAAACAACACTTGTTTCTAATTAGCCTAGGTGATAGTAATAATTGACATGAAGGTAGTTGATTGATTTTTGCGATTTAGCGTCCTAAAACCACCATATGATTATGAGAGACACTGTAGTAGAGGGCTCCGGAAATTTAGACCACCTGGGGTTCTTTAACGGGCACCCAAATCCGAGTACACAGGCTTACATTTCCGCCTCCATCATAAATGCTACCACCACAGCCGAGAATGAATCCCGAAACCTGCGGGTCAGCAGCCGAGCACCTTAACCACTATACTACCATGGCGGGACAACATGAAGGTCGTGGGATTATTCTTCGCGAATTCTATTCTTCGCGAACACTAGGTTATGTGACGTTTTGCACTGCATGCACTTTCCACTCGCCTCTTTTTATGACTGTGAGAGGAAGAGCTATTGCTACTAGAGCGCTTGTGACCACAAGGAGTCACGTAAATACTCAACCTTTATCTGAAAACTCATAAACAAACGACGTGTGCTCACAAATGAATGAAAATGGGTTGAGCAAGCGTTTGCCTGCAGCTGCGTTTCCTTTTGTTTTTGCTTTTTTATGATCAGCCTCCTAAATTGTGTATCTGTGCAAGATGGTCAAAAAGTGCGCCTCGGCCTTCCTAAATAACGTGACCATTATATGTCAGTTCACGTGTACATGGAAACTTCACGGTGTACTCGTGTAGATTTAAAACTCAAAATTTGCATTGTCAACATAAAAATTCCTGCAGCTTGAATTCGTTGAAAAGTCGCAGCAAACATCGGGGATTTGTTATCTCTCTTTTCTCTCAATTTTTATGCATTTTCTCTATTTTATATATTTATATTTCTCTTTCTTTCCGACTCTTGTATATATTTCTCTATTACGCACATCATAATTCTAACATTTTTTCCCTGTTCATATATTTGTAGAACTTCATTTTATGATTTCGTCATTGCTTCTTTTTGCATTTCTTTATGTGTCTCTTTATTTCTCGCACTTCATCAATCACTTTTTCAGATTCCTGTCTTTATTTCTCTCATGTATCTGTTAGCATGTCTTTCAAAATTTTTCTTTCTTTTTCTATTTCAGTGTTTACTATTTCTCCTGCCCATACGAGCTACTGCATCTTCTACCAGACGCATTGCTGCAGTGGGGACGTGAGCGCTGGGAGAATGGTTTTGGGAAGCTAAACAAAATATGCAGAGGACGAATAAAGCGCACGCTGGTTTTACGATGGGAGAATTCGCGAAGAATAATTAGCGGTCTCTCAAACTTCAACATCTTCGCTAACGTCCGCAGAATATAGCGACACCGAAAAAAAAGGTGACTGTGGTGCTCACCCATTAGAAGCACCAACAAGTGTGATCAGATTTGAACTATTCAGAGAGTTCACAATGTGGTGGTTAAGTTTTGCCTGCTCATCCCAACGTTAGGGAAGCCCAGTGCGCGCTAGTCGCATTTCTCAGAACTGTAAATAGAGTTCCTCTATTCTTCTACTATAAAAGAACTTGAGCTTACTAGTCCCAAATATCTACAGCAAGCACAATGAGACTACAAAACGAACACACATATGTGTTGTTCATTAGGTACTACCCGTTTATGATCACAGTAAGGTTGTGTTGAATCTGATTTTATGCAGTTTTGTTTTCAAAGATGTTAATCTTCTGATAGCTATTGATTTTGGAAAAAAGTTTGAAGTTTTGTACGCAGACAATGCAATAATAAAAAGAAGAGACGCAGCAGGAACGTGAACTTACCCTTGTCTCACAAACCTGACTACATCTATGATGCTGTGTTCCTTTCTATGTTATTGTCTTCGTGTTGCGACATCGACATTATGGGATGCATGGTCAGCACTTGCTGAGACATCGTCACCGCACGATTGCGCTGAGTTGTTACATGTATCGATTATTTAGCGAGGACCAAAGCCTCTTGTATACCACTCACGCTCCTCTGATGTGCGGCCTTGTTATGCGATGAGTGGCTTCAGACTTAGGCAATAAATAATGTGATCCAGCGTAGCATTTATCAAACACCTTACGCAGTGGGATGGAACATGCCACTATGAAACGAAAAACAGAAAGTGTGTGTCAGAAGAGTTCTAGTCTACGTTAAGAAGAGCAGCCTGTCAATATTGTCTTAGTGCGCTGCTTACCACCAATAAAAACATCGTTTCATAGATTGTAATAGAAAACGGGAGTGCTTAGCGGGGAAAGTTCGTTTCTTTTTAACCGCCCGGTGTTTGTATCAGGCGAATTATTTATTCACGATTCACACTAGGACATCGTATGTTAAATGGTGACGAATTCGTTACGTAGCGAGAATTTATGATTAAAGATTATAGGTTCCTCAGATTTAGGTACACGACCATTTAGAAACTGCTACCATCTGCACAGCCTGTGGTCAGAGTTGTAGCCACCACCTGGCTGCCTGTGACGCGAGCTAGAACGGGGTGATACGGAGTATGTGTAGCGCACAGGGTCGTCAAAAGATGTTCCTCGAAAGGTAGATCTCTCGCAGCCTAGCACCGCGCGTAGTTAAAATTACTGGGTAAATAAAGCTTACAAAGTAAACAGAAGCATTCAGGTTACCTATTTCTAGATGGTGTGCTTGACGCGAGAAGGCCCATCAAACACTAATAACTTTTATGGGCTAACCGGACCAGGCGCAGCCATTTGTGGATGTTTTATTTTCGTGTTTTTACTTACTTTTGCCGAAGCGTTTGTCGTTTGTTTGTTTTCTCATCTTTTTCCTCTTTCTTTTCTTTGATCTTCTTTTCCTTTATTCGTTAGTTCCACCATGAAGAGTAGATAATTTGCGTGGCCCTCTGGGTTTTGCTATATCCCTCTCTTTTGCTGTACATGTGTATATTTGTATGTGTATCTGATAATACTCCTATTATTAGGTTCAACAATCAAAGAGATAATGTCTCTCCCAATACAACGAAGCTAAGGCATGTGAAGCTGAAAGAGCCTTAAAAAGTGGGCCCTACGCACGAATTGCGTTTTCACAGCCAGACAAAAACGCCCTGCTTCCGCACGTAACGCGCAACTTCACACTTAAGCACTAGACAAAACTCAAGCAATGGCACTGTCAAATGCACAAATAGGATTGGGAAGTGGCTTCCTCATAAACTAAAACGACACAACCACACAATGGTTCACTGAATTTGTTTCGGTGTGTCCTTCACCAGACGTAATGCCCCTGTTATCAACTGCAGAGACACCGGTCCTAAATTTGGTTACTGTCAAGTACTAGAAACTCTGGAGCACACTCTATGTAATCACCCAGCATATGCGCGTGAACGACAGCCATAGATTTTGGCCGAAGAAGAAGTGTCTTTTTAGAAGAACGCTTGTTTCTGAGTTCTGTATTTTTAAGAGAAACTATCAGTTTTTCAAGAAGCCTCGTCTCCCCATCTTGCGGTGATGGCCACGGAGCTTGCTAGAGGCCTGCCTGGTCAGAGGTCCTCACGCCCGTCAACCACAAGGAGGCGAGCTGGCTCTCTCAGTGACACTGAAGACACCGATCTGTATTCTATATCGGAAGACGACACATACGATGACAGCTTTATAACTTTCCGGGATAAGAGGACGAAGAAAAGGACTGCCAATACATCAGCATCAGATCCTGCAAGTACAGCGACTGTACAGTCTGAGCCTGCGTGCTGGCCGCACGTCATCTTCATGCCGGAAGACCCTTCAATCAACCTACGTCTGCCGAACAGGCAAGCCCTTTCCGTTGCACTGCCATGTGTGGTGCCAGATCAAATAAAGGACCTACAAGTAAAACCAAGGAAGAATAATCTCGCTATGACAGGCACAATGTGCGTGTACTAGGACAGATGCAGCAAATGACTGAGCTTGGCGGCATTAAAATGCGCTCTTTATCCTGATAGATGATAGGTCAATTGCCCGTGTAATTTATTACATTGACGTTGTCATTCCTAATGTTGACTTGCCTACCCTCATCAAGCTTGCAAACGCAGGAACTGTCATTACGAGTGCGCGGCGCCTTGGAAATTATCGCTGCGTAAAAGTGTTTTTCAAGAGAGATTGCATACCTTCCCACGTTAAAGTTGAACATTTCCCACATCCGGTTCGACCATTCATCCAAACGCCACTTCAATGTCATCAATGCTTCAGACTAGGACACGTCAAGGACGTATTCCCCAACTCACGACTGTGTCCCCATTGCACTGAACCTCATGCCGAAGACACCTGTCGGGCGACAACTCTGAAGTGCGGAAACTGCAGCGGTCCTCAAGTTGCCTCGTCGAAAGACTGTCCTCGAATTTATAAGAAGCGCACGGCTCTCAAATAAAGAGCCCGAGACAACTCTACACACAAGGAGGCAGCCGAACTAGTCCGGCGTTGGCGTCGACGTCGGGATCATCGAAAGTCTTCAAAGAAGGCACGTTCCCGAAATGCTAGTTCCCACTCTTTAGCGGTTCCGCTCAGTAGCGCCACGACAGGACCCACCACTTCTACGAAAGAAGTGGAGAAGCCCCCTTCTCTAGATGAGTGGCCCACGCTGCCGACCTGTTCTTCTGCCAAGGAATCTGAGCAGGTGGCGGCCACACCAGAGCCGTCTCCAGCCATGGAAGGTTTGCCTAAAACAGATCGTCAAGTGATCTCGGTGCTGGGTTCCCTCATGGAAGCCACCCGACGGATATAAGTCGACATGAAGACAGCACCTGCTCGAGACGCACTTGGAGTATTGGACGTCTTAAGACCGGTGCTCTCAACTAGGAAGACGGTTACCCAAACCTCATCATTTCGTAAAAAGTCAAGGCTGCATCAATCATCCAATGGAACGCCAGTCGACTACATTCACGCCTTTCAGAATTGCGCCAGTTTGTGTAATCCAAAATTTTCACACTCACCGTCATTTGTGAGCCCAATTTGTCGAAACCAATGAGATTTTTGGGGTAGAAGCTGTCACCCCTTCAACAAATGGTGCGTACAGCGAACTTGTTGTCTTTGTTCGTCGTGAACCCACGTTAGTTGTGCAACCGATTGCGCCTCGCGATGACAATCAGTATGTCTGCATAACTGTTAAAAAGAACAAACTCATGTTTACTCTCATAGGTGTTTATATATTGACTTCGAATACTCTGAATTCCAGGAGAATATCGGATATTTTTAGAGTGTGTCTTGCACCATAGGTCATCATAAGTGATTTCAATGCGCACCATCACGATGGGGAAGTACTCGGACAAATGCAAGAGAATGCGGGTTAGCAAACATCGCCTACATCTATGGCCTTACTTCCCTGAACGACGGTAGCCCCACTTTACTTCGAGGGGTGACATACGGCAGCTGTCTCGACCTTGCTTTTGTCTCGAACTCCATCGCGAGATGCGTAAAGTGGTTTCCAGATGTTAAGACACGAGGAATTGATCACATTCCAACCTAGCTTAACATCAAAGACTTGTCTAGTTGTGGTCAACGGACGACTGTTCGAGCAGTCCAATGGACCAACTTCAAGTTTGACATGGAAGAAGCTTGCAGCGATGACCAGTGATCTGGGTTAGAGCAAAGAATTAAGAGTACAATGCAATAAGCCACTCTCACGGTGGCAATATGGCTACGTGCCAGTGCATGGAGACGAAAAAAATACAAACGCGAGGCATCGCAAACCAACCAATGCCGTCGGTACGGTGCGGAACAAAGAGACGTACATTTCACTCCCGGTGCCCTCATTTTGCTCTGGTCCCCTCTATGTCGTCTGGGCCTATTAGAAAAACTTTTCTCTCATTATACGAGATTCTATCGTATATTGCGTCAAGTAACACCTGTCACCTACGAGATCAGCCTCATCGATCCATCATCATCTGCTGTGCGGTCCAGTCATATTGTACACGTATCGGGGATCAAGCCCTACAAGAACACGCCAGATAACGACCTTTAAAGCACCGAGATGGTGCCTCCGCCGCTGGGGGTAATAATACGTGCCAGTGCATGGAGACGAAGAAGAAGGCAGGCGCTGCTCGCCTAACCGGCTGTAAATACATCTCTGACTACCCCTCCGAATTGGTCTCCTTCTCGTGACAATATCTTCCACACGAAACGACTGGGACATAGATTTGGATTGACTCGAAGCACTTCGACGCCGGGAGGAGCTTCGGTAACGGCGCGCAAAACGAATTCACGATTTCAGGGCAGTCAGGAGAATACAAAAGAATATTCGGCGTCGCATGGGTAGAGTAGCGTCGGAATAATGGACAACGTTTTGCCAGTCAATAAACCCTCGAAAGCCACTCTCAAACATTTGGAAAACGGTGCAAGGTCTGTGTCCCCCTACTGAACAGCGTAGCCTATTCGAAGTGCTCGCGCTATTTCAAGGGCGGCAAGACATCAATGTCGCAGAAGACTTCTGTGCGAAGACCCTCAACCAAGCCACTCGTCCAGATTCTCCAACGAGAGGTGACGTCCCCTGTTCCCATGACTACCACAAGGACCACCCTTTTACAATGGAGTAACTCGAGGCGGCTCTGGCTCTCAGCAGGCGTTCACCTTCTCCGGGTCTTGATGGTATTTCGTACAAAGCCTTCTGCAACCTTGGGGAGGTGCAAGGAGAGAACTGTTGAGCCTTTACAACATCTCGTGGCAGTATGGCAATGTTCCTGACAACTGGAAAGTAAGCCGCTTGGTACCCATCTTGAAGCAGGATGAATCCCCTCTCGAACCCTCGTCATACCGCCCAATAGCACTGGCCAGCAGCATAGGAAACCAATGAAAAGGATGATGCTTGGCCGCCTGTAGTGGTATCTTGATTACTACAAGATTTACTTTAATTCCAGGGCTGGTTTCCGACACGACCGCTCTTCCATTGACAATGACATTGATCTAGTTTCGTATGTTTAGCACGAAAGATCCCGTAAGCGACTATCTTCAGCTTTGTTTCTAGACGTGGAAGGCGCCTATAAAAATGTATTACATGAATCCATTTTGGGTGCTCTTGCGGTGGTTGGCCATGGCGATCGAGTCTTTCAGTATATTTTGAGTTTCCTGGCTGCAAGATCATTCTTCGTGTTAACAGAAGATGGCCAAACTACCTGACGCCATACAATTATGGGAGTTTCTCAAGGTGAAATTCTTAGCCCGACGCGCTTCAATCTTGCACTCATTAGCCTTGCTGAATACTTGCCAAGTACCGTTAGGATCTCAATATAGGCAAACGACATTTGTGTCTGGAACTCAGCAGTCATACGTCTTTTGATACGTTCCAGGCTTCAAAAAGCAGCAACTGTGATTGCCAACTACTCGTTAAAACAGGGTCTAAGCATATTCCTGGAAAAATGTGTGCTGGTGGCCTTCACTCGAAAAGCAATGACCCCTTATGTAATCTCAATCTGCGGGTAAGTCTTTTTTTACACTTGAATTTACCGGTTTCTGGGCATCATTACTTATATGGACCAACGTTGGAAACCGCATGTGGCCTATATGAAGAAGCGCCTGACCGCTATTTCTCAGTTGTTCAAGTTCCTGGCAGGAAATACATGGGAGATGTCAGTACACGCAATGATGAAACTCTACAGAGCCCTGTTTCTCGATTTCCTGAGATATAGCTTGCCCGTGTTGAGCATCACCAGCAAGACCAATGTTCGTGTATTACGTGCAGTACAAGTCCAAGCATTCAGAGTAAGCCTTGGTCCGCCCAGACGTACGTCAACAGAGGCAACAATTGCCATTGTTGGTGACTACCTATACAAACTCATATTGATGTAGAAGTCCTCAGAACGCACATCAGACACTTTACACGTGCTTCCTGTCATCACCTTGCACTGTTGCTTTCAAAGAGGCGCCAAGCATCGTTCGGTAAAATATTTGTGAAATACAACAAGAAATTTCCCTAGGGCTTCATTCCTGCATCTAAACCATCGATATCCCCCTGGTGTCTTATTCGACCCACAGTGCATCTTAGTGTACCAGGGATCCGGAGAAAATCTGTGCTTTCATCACCCGTACTGAAGTAAATGTCTTTCCTTCTTTTGCACGAGAAGCATTAAGCAGGATACATATAAATACCGATGGCTCCATGAACGGTCAGTGTTATTCAGGTGCAGTAGTTGTCCCAGCAAGAGGCGTTACTATCAGCTTTAGGACTGACCACTCTACGGCATCTACAGCAGCGGAACTGGCTGCTTTGCGCGCTGCACTTTGTGTGGTCAATCGGGAACCACCGCAACAATGGTCGATTTTCAGCCACTCAAGGGCTGCCCTACAATCTGTGCTCTAAGCACTGCATCGTGGGCCGTACGAACAACTTCTTTTCGAAATTCAATGCCTTCTCCACACTTCACAGAAGAAAGGGTGTCACGTGACGTTTCAGTGGCTGCCAAGTCACTGCGGCGTCATAGAGAACAAACATACCGATACTGCCGCGCGGGCAGCTCTTAAAGGAACACGAGAAGAAGCCATACCACTTTCGCAGACCAATGCTGCCAGTAATCTTCGATGACATGCGCGTGAAATCATGTTTTCACTCTGGTGCCTACGAAGCAATGAGACGAATCGTCAACACCACCTGTCCTCTCTGATGGCTCTCCGCATTTCCACTAGGCTTGACTGAAAAGAAGCCACCCTTTTTCATCGCTTATGACTAGGGGTGGCATTTACAAAATCTTATTCATTTGTCATAGGAATGGCAGACAACTCTCTTTGCGATGCCTGTCGTTGCGAAGAGACACTATACTACATCCTGTGTGACTTTCCTTTGTATGACATCCAGAGACAGTCACTGGCGTCCGTTCTTGCGTGCATCGACAATAGCCAAATGTGTGTGGACACTATTCTTTCAAGTGCCCGAGAGAAGAAATTGTAACAGAATGCGACAAAAGCCCTCTTGAAATTCCTACGCGACTCTGTCTTGAACAAGCGGCTGTAACTGCAATATCACGCACCACGAAATACAAGACTGCACTATGACTAAGTGTGCGCACGTGTGCAGCCTAATGTGCTTTGTTAATCTGTCTTCTCTCTCTTCAATCTATCTTTCATCTCCTTCATCCCCATCCCGTGCGCAGGGTATCAAACTGGCTGCCTATAGGCTGGTTAACCTTCCTGAGTCTTTTCTTTCAATTTTGCTTCCTTGCTGTCATAGATTTAAACTTTTGATGGGTTGTTTAATAGGCCACAAACTAACTGATGAAATCGTGTTGGACTCTTATCCTGACGCCAACAGAGCAACTGTGGTTGTAAGTGTGATCAGAGCGACCCTACAAATTACTGGACTGGATGCCTGCCTTCCGACCTGCACAAACCTAATGGGACGGCACATAATCTCCCGCCTAACTTACCATTGTCATTCAATACGCTGTTTTCTCTCCTCTTAGGTTTCCTGGTGATGAATATAAGGCAGGAGCACACGTCACTTAGGCTGACCGCTCTAAAGAAGCTGCTACAAATGGCCTAGCCTGACAAGCGTTTGGCAAGCGGCAGATCACCACCGCCCCTACCGGAGACCGACCTGGTGAGACGCGACTGGTGGTTGCTGCATCACCTAGGGACTAGCAGCCTGTAGCCTGTGGAGCGCATGTACTTCACGGGCAGCTGCTGAACGCCTACGTGCAGCAGATGCGACGACGAAGGAACACTGGAGGACATTATCTGGTCCTTCCGTGAATTGGCTGCTGAAGGTCGCGCGATAATGAGCCGCTACTGCCTGCTCAGTCTCCCTCGAGAACTGCGAAAGGATTTCTTTTTTTTTCGCCCGCAGTAGAAGATACCAGCCAGCGAGCGTTCCTCGAGTTTTCAGTTTCTGCAGACCTTTTCGCTCTGTAGCCGAAACATTCGCTGTCGTTCTCCCACCTGCACTGACAAGACGCTGTCGTACCATGCCCCTTACGCCTTTTTACTTACTCTTCTTCCCATATCCTTGACCTCCTCTTCCCCGTTCTCAAAGTCATTGATGCGTGCCCCCTATAGGAGGCGGCAAATAACGCCCCTTTTTACTCTTATAGTTAGTTACAGATACAGTTTCATGTTATAACTACAAATTTTGGTATTGACCACATTATTTATACAGCCAGGAAAGCTAAAAGTCGATTGATATGTGGGGTTTAACCTCCCAAAACCACCATATAATTATGAGAGACGCCTTAGTGGAGACCTCCGGAAATTTTGACCACCTGGGGTTCTTTAACGTGCACCCAAATCTGAGCACACGGGCCGACAACATTTTCGCCTCCATCGGAAATGCAGCCGCCGCAGCCGGGATAAAAAACCGAAAAGCTAAAAGTCGTTGGCGGCTAGATAGATAGATAGATAGATAGATAGATAGATAGATAGATAGATAGATAGATAGATAGATAGATAGATAGATAGATAGATAGATAGATAGATAGATAGATAGATAGATAGATAGATAGATAGATAGATAGATAGATAGATAGATAGATAGATTCAAACTCGCTGAAGTTTGCTGGGAAAGCAAGCTTTGCATTTAAAAATGAAAAAATTCTGGGTACGAGTGGAGCTCAAACTCGGGTCGTTTGCGCGGCAAGTGGTTTTCTACCACACAGCCATGCCTCTGGTTGTAAACGCAGTTAAAACACCTTACTCCACTTCTTAGAAAAGCACGGAAAGTAACTTCTATTCTTTAAAAACACATGTGTGGTGTACACATGCTTCACAATACAACATGAAATACTAGTATTGCCGTAATATTGTTTGGTAGAAGCGTACATTGCCATCTGTAGTCAGAAAACACGATTAAGATGATGAATTTATCAAGTAAAAAAATAAGCCACTACATAAAGCACCCAGGGTAGAATTCACCTTTATGGCCACGTAGTGGGGGCACAGCAACTTCGAAAAGATTTCGTGCGCTAATTGTTTGAAGTACGCACTATGAACAGAATATCACTATCGCGATCAACCATTAAAGAAGTAGTAGCTGAAGTGTCCCCCCATTTTTCGTCCCAGAATGTTAGTACCTATATCCGAGACTGTACAAGCAAACTAATAATGCAGTGTAGATAAAAAATAAGAATCTTAGCAGCAATCGAACCCAAGTGTTCCACGTGGTAATTACTTGTACTGCAGAACAATGCAAAGTCTTCAAAATGTGATTGAAAAGAATGCTAAGCAGGTCTTGCAAGTATTGATTTAAGTGTTTTTTTTACCGTGAACTAGGTGACAGTGACTTTCAAGAACGGAGAAAGCGGAGAAATTAAGTCGCATGAGAAGTGTCACAAGAACTTCCAAGTAGTGTTTGTGTCACGGGTGTGCTAACAGCGCATGACAGGCTCCTACAGTGCACGAGTCCGTGCAATTGACCCCACTATGTGAGCTTTGCGTCCCTTTACTATTCGCAACTTCCAGGTACTGTGGCGCCCTTGAGTGGTACTAGCTGGAAGCTCTCTTGAGATGATTGAAATTTTGAGCCTAATTCAAACAGCACACGTTGCTACTTGTTTTCACGCATTTGTGCTCACTTTTTCCCGTTGTGACCTGTCTCAGCATCACTGGTACTCTTTGAGTTTTTTATAGTAAAGGGAAACTAGAAAAAGAACGTAAAAACCGATTGATTGCACTGCGAGACTTGATGCTCACAAAACCGAAAGGAAAATTAAGCGTTCCATTAAAGTTAGCGTCCCAAAACGCCATCAGGGATTAGGAGGGTAAACTTAGCAGGCAAATAACTAAGGCCCGTGACTGTATACGCAGCATCCATTTTTTGTACGACTACAGCAACTTCCAGGTTTGCAGTTCTCTTGCTTAGTTAGTCTGCTCGATGCGTTCCACTTTTGAATAAGAATGAAAGGACCAGTACTGAGTCATCTGCAAAGAACTTCCATGTTATTCACATCTGCAGAAGTTTGTGCAGCGTTGCACGCGATTATATACAGTCAGCATAGTGAAGGACGTACGTGCGGGGCTTATTTACAAGTTTACGCAAATTTATCTTCCCAGTATTCTACCCGGCATTTATTTGCCTAATATATTATGTTAGTGCTCTCCAACGTTCTTAAAACCGACTATATATATAAGGGCCATGGAAGCGCGAAGAATTTCACTCTTCGCCAAAATGTGTACATTCCGCTATCGTCTTTTTTTCCGGGCGATCATCTCAACGACCGCCATGTTGGATGTATAGTCGTGTCACCAATAGGTCGATTTGATTTATTCAATTTGTGGTGTTTAACGTCCCAAAACCACGCTATGATTATGAGAGACGCCGTAGTGGAGGGCTCCGGAAATTTTGACCACCTGGGGTTCTTTAGCGTGCACCGAAATCTGAGCACACGGGTTTACAACACTTCCGCCTCCATCAGAAATGCAGCCGCCGCTGCCGGGACTCGATCCCGCGACCTGCGGGTCAGCAGCCGAGTACCTTAGCCACTAGACCACCACGGCGAGGCTGTCACCAATAGGTCATAAAAGTGGTGACTACAGTAAACGTTTACCAAAAAGACTAAGTTTTATCAAAGTACCCTAATGAATATAAAGCCATGTGCCCTTTGTTCAACCAAGACTTAAATCGCCAACTTTATTTACGCGCTTTACTCAGAGTGTATGTAAGGGGCAGACCTAAAATAGTAGATTTTTCTTACTTTTAAACTACGATACAGCATTTTTCTTTCTAAGCTCAACCAATTTTCTTACGTGAGTTAGAATAAACAAGCGTAAAACCCTTTCCTTACATTTTGTTTTGTTTTTTGCGAACATTGAGAAGTAACCACCAACTGCCGTAAAAGGTCCATATAAAGGGTGTGATACTGGCGGTACCTGCCCGAGGCAAGTGCACGATCGGGAGCATCGATCGACCTAAGTTAAAGTCGGTGCTTACTCTTGCTCGTTCTGAAGACTCTTTTGCTTCTGCGCCTACATATGGAATCCATACTTCACCACCCCCCCTCTTTGTGGACGGGTTTTCAGCCGTAGGTGGTGATGACACTTGTGGTGTGTCGTTATAGGCACGTAGAGCCAATTACTTTCTGAACTGTTTTGGAGATCGCTTTCATGATTTGTCATTCACAAAAAAAAAAACACGCGGTTCCTTAGAAAACGCACATATTTGAAGGGTTGTCAACTTGAGGCACTGGTCAACGATCTCTCCTTTTTTTAGTGACGGTAGAAGACAGTGTTACTTTGGCCGATCAAACTAGCTTTACATTATACCTGAGGGGAGGCGTTTAAGAATGTGCATTATATTTAGAGGATTTGATCCTACGCAAAAGAGTAAACACGTGCATTGTAATAAAAAATGTGTTTCTCATAAATAATTACATGCCCTTTACAAAATAGGTACAAACAAAAGGAAAAAGTTGCAGCTGCGTCTGTTCCCTTTGCTCGTGAAAACATTTTTGGAATTTCCTTGTGTCTTCGTATAATTTTTTTGGCTATATATTGATTGTATTTTCACTTTTCTCTGTTTATTTAGTGTTTGAGGCAACTATTGCATAAGTTTTCTCATGAAGGCCAGCAACGCGAAAGTTCAAGCAGGAATGCTTTGTTTGGTGGCGTATACCGTTGCGCCTCCATCCGGTGGAAACGACGTAAGATGACTAAAAAAGGAGCACCTGGGACCACGTTGGAGGCGCGGCCGTAAAGCTTCTGCTCTTTCTCGCAGCAAATTACACTCGCCTTTCCTCTTCGTACTGCGCTCTTTATGTACGTACAGCCATCAGCACACGACTACAACGCACCGAACCGCTTGTGTCGTGCACACAATAGCTCGTGAGGGAGCTGTTTGCATGTCAAAGCACGGTGAGGAGTGCCCAGAATGGTGCTTCCTATGTTCTTAAATACTGTTGCAATCAACACAGGCCTTGCAGGTCGGCTACGACTAGGTACTAACGCATATAGCGGGAGTGGGCAAAGGCGAGTCTTTGTGTTACTTGCATCTACTTGAAAAAATCTCCTATGTGTGTCTTTTGCGCACTGCGGCTCCGATATTATGCAATTCATGGGTAGCCGCTTCGGTTTGCCGCAGAAAGCGCAGTAGCAATGAAGCCACATATACAATATACCCATTGTTGAGGCACTAGTTTTTACTCACATGTTAGTGAGGTCGAATAAAAGAACAGGAGAGAAACAAAGGAGGTATCAATGTTGGCTCTGCCTCTTGGCAAGAAGGGATTTGCTTCACGGCGCTTAACGCCAGGTGCGTTTTCAGATTGAACTTATCAATACTGTAAAAACGCAAAACAACGGTCTTGCTGTGAGGTAAAGATGCGCTCAGCCAGGCTCGTGCAGTATTTCATTGTGAAAGATGTATAATTACCTTCTCAGAATGGCGTTTTTTTTATTTACGTAAATGTTGACCTTCCTCTAAAGATATGTCAACCATATGAATGCTCGATGGCGCCATTCAGCATTTTTTCCCAAAAGCAAGGCTTGTATTAAGATCCTCAACTATGCAATAGTTTACTACCGCTCAATTGACAATAATAATTTATGGGCCTAGCCTTCATTTCGCATATGAAAAATAAAGAAAAAGTAAACGAGGTGCCTAACATACTAAAAACGCACTCAACGTTGTTGCAAAACAAGAAAGGCTAGTTTCTTAATTGGACTTTCCCCACTTCACTGATTTTGGACTGACCAATTCACGAGGAAAAGAGAAGTTTATTTTCAGTAATGTAGAGAATTCGGTCAGAGTGATAGTATGCTCTAGCCTGGTACCCTAAGGTGCAGAAGGTGAAAGAGAAAGAAACAGAGCAATGTATTACGATGGGAAGGTAAGGAAGTTAATATGTACGGTCCCGTCAGGTTGGCTCGGTGCTACAGATGTGAATCCAGTCCAGTGGCTTGTAGACAAGCTAATACCGGTGCGATGGCCACCGTTTCACTGTCGGAATTGTACCAAGAACCCCACACAACCTCTTCAGTTAGTGACCTATTACGTAATCTCTCAATGAAAAAGAAACGTCACTAGAGATGTCAAGCCGAATTGTCAAGCGGCACAAGAAAAGTGTCACAGACATTCTGAATACTATGCTGATGAAAGTGTCAATATAATAAAATACTTAGAGAGAGAAAGGGAGAGAGAAATATTTTATTGAAAGGCCAAGACGTTGGCCTGAGTAAGTGCCATCTAGCCCGGTACTCTTCGCCGAGGATAAGGAAGAAGGGCAAAAGACTGAGGAACAGTGATGATAGGAAGAGGAAATAGTTATGCGTATTATGCGTGAAAGGCCTTTGCTAAAGTCTGCTATCCAGTCTGGTGCTCTAAACAAAATCTAACGCGGCCTTCACATTAGTTGTTGACTTCGTCTGGTCGCACATTGCTGCAGGATGGAAAGCTGGACTAGTTGGTAATTCACAATTTTTCAGGGAACTTGGAGCGCGAGAGGAACACAGAAACGAAGCAAAGAGGAGGCACACAGCCCGAGCGCTCACCAACAACTGGTTTATTTTCACGTTAGAAGGACATATAAATACACAAGGGTGTGAACGTCAACAAAAACAACAGTGAGCAGTCGAAACACTTGCTCATTCAGTCGAAACAGTTGTCTAAAAGTTATCTATACAGTTCAACTCACAGTCAATTAGTGACAATGACGGATAACTGATACATTGATCATTATTTCTGGTAATGTGATATGCTTCAGAAATATCACGCGTTGTTTGAAGCGGATGCCGAAAAAGAACACTTGTTTTTTTCAAACAACGGTTGGCATTTGTAAGAATCGCAATGTGAAGCTAAAATGGAAAAGGAGTACCTTTCAAGGAACTCAAACCCTTTTTGAGGCGTACATTGAAACATCGACAGGTTTGGCCGATGTACGTGCGACCGTAGGATAGGGATCTGAAATTGTAATCGGGCTGTCTCTAAAAGCACCTCATTGAAGCAATACTATGTCACCTTTGGACACGTCATGTTCACGTATCTTGCATATTCTTGCTGCAAAAAGAGGAGCAGCGAGAATGGGAACGTTTAAAGAAAACTTTGACTGTAAACCTTGTTCCATTAACTTGCCCACTTTTCAAAATAAGATGACGCGAGTATTTAAATGAAAGTGAAAAGAACTAACACGTACTAGTTATTCTATGAGAAAATGCAGTATTATAAACACAGCATAATTTTGAGCTTTTAGAGGCTGCAGGTCTTTTAATCATACTCTAAGCAAAAACATTGATAGTGTCAGCTTCATCAGTACCTCTTTATATAAATCACGAGTATGGCACACTATATGTGAGTTATCATAAAACGATGAAGCTAACTTTCAATACATCGTGCTTTCTTCCATTTAGGAGCAAATGTTTCCGAAGGCGTTCAGCACTAGTCTTTTCTTGTGGAGCACATTAACATGGAGCCTTGGATAAACGTCCTCCTGAGTAAAAGCTTTTTGGATACTTTTGTATGTGTTTCTGTATTCGATTGCGTGATTATTAGTTATCTAACTGTGTTTTGTCTGAAGGTATACGATGATGAGTGACTCAGTGAATGATGCATCATGAAATAAAGATAAGGTAGTGAAAAAAAGCACAATAAGCTAGATTTTGAAAGTCACATTTTCGCCGTCGTATTGGCAGCCATTAACGAGGGTAGAACATATTTGTAAACACGCCTTTCAAGGCAGCAACTACAGACGAGCTTCACTCGTCGATCCTTCACTGGCTGATTGCCCAATGTACCGAGCAAGCTCCCGCTGTCTGTTTTACCGACTCTTTATTCACAAGACAGAATATCGGCGTTCTAGCTGCGCAATCCATGTGATGTATAGTACAATAATTATTTCGGGTATGCTAAACATGTGGCATGGAAAAACGTTCACGCCAGGCTACTTATTTCTGATTGTCGTTCATGTGGGGATCCGTAACTTGGGCAAATCTGGTGGCTCTGCTCATGGAATTGTAGGTCCCATTTTACGTTGAGATAAGTGGTCCGAAATTTCCAGCATTTTTTTTACACACTCATCTCTCAAGTTATAGGGGTTGATTCTGTCACAGCAATAACGTGAGGCAATTCTTGGTGGACCCTAGCATAAAACTTTTTGAGCGAATCGGGACCTTAAAACTTTTTCCTCATGTATTACTTATCTCATACCTTTTCTAATAGAACAAATCTAGGCCATCACTGTATTCCTTGGAATATTTCAACAAGCTTGTTTATAGTACTTATTCAAGCTTTAGAACGTCCATGAATAATAAACAATTAGGCTGTTGTCACGCGCTTTGGTAAGCATAAAAATGGTTCACATATCTGAAGCAATGTACAAAATCAATAATTAAACTTAGGCACACTCGTTAATGTCACACAATAAGCACAACGACGTATTGATAAAAGTTTCCAAATTATGTAGTGACACGACTGTTCAGGTCATATTTAAAGCAGCATGATAAGCGAGGTGCCTTGCCTTCTTTGCTTGCTGTTTGTCGCTGCTGTCACTATTAAAAACGACAGTCTTTCTTGGGGACCTTCGACGCGAAAATTTACGGTCTGTCTGTACGTTTGTCTGTTTGTCCATTTAAACGTACCCTAAACGGCTTCAAACTGACCAAACAATACTCCAAATGGCCGACTCCATCCGCAGTGCCCACCAATATTGCTCAAGATTAAGCGTTCATACTTGAGCGATTCTCAATTAAAAAGCAATTATTTCGCATATCTGAGGCACCATACCAACACGTCAAAATTATAAATGTGTATTTTTTACTAGGAAAGGTATACATAGATAATTTTAAGGATTGCAGCCTTCCTAACGCTGCGCGGGCCATGCAATGCTTGCACAAACGGCAAGTGTTTCCAACGCTCTGCTAAGACGGCACGATGGTGGCGCCTACCCGTCGCATTGCATTCTACACCTTATCATCTTGGTGACAGGCGTGCACTGCGCGCGCCCCGTTTTCGAAGAGAACTGCCACATAACGCTCATGTGTCACGTGTGACGTGAGTTGATGCACTCGTTCGCCTCCGCTGCATGCTCGAGGCACTCTAACGCAACACCTCCAGAATACCATTCTTCAATTATCTTGCGCAAGACTATCTCCAGACGCTCTCCAGACGCAATCTATCTCTCACTATCTCTCACTCTCTCCAGACGCAAGACTATCGTCCTTCGACGACGTTTGCTGTATAACATGCAGGTGCGGGGCCAATTTTTTTTTTGAAGAAAGTAAGCTCAGTTCTCGTGCGATATCAACACTTCGCATATGCTGCAAATGGAAGTACTACCTTTTTACTTAGGCTTTTGAAACGTGCAACAGCAGAAACAGTCGTAAAAAACTACGTAAAGATGGACCACTCATGTCACACACAAACATAAAATAACATTTTGTACTCTATACTCGAACCAAATATTCCACGCATAGCATTGAAGCATGTTAAAGTTCGATCAACAAAAGTGTAGGGGACAAAAGAAAGAATAAACTTGGAAGGATAAATAGAGGACATAAAAGCTCGGTAGCGAACATCGCTCGGCGAGTAACGCTAGGAGCTGCCTCGGTTCGGCCGCCATGGTTGATCCCTAGCGACGTGGAGCCGATCAAGCCCGGCGCCTCTGTTTACATACGCTTGTGCTTTCTTTGCGCGTTATTCTCACTAAGGAGAGCCAACCTAGGAGGAATGATTTATTACGCGGAAGTAGGCCAACACGCGTATGTCGAAGAACCCCGAGAAAAAGAGCTTGCTCACGGGATGTGGTCCGAACCAAAAAAAAAATCTGGCGTTTATTACAATCAATATTAGTGCACCTTAGCCGTCCTAGCATGTTAGACCCCGTGCTGCACTTTTGACGTCGACGTATGGATGAAACCTGTGACGCCCTCGAGACCTCAGCATCACCGAAGTAATGTCTCATTTGTTTCTTCGTGATATTGCGTCCATTGCGTCGTCGTAAAACGCTAACATTCCTGTGACAAATTCCAGGGTGAGACGACTGAAGTGTCTAGGTCCACGTCCGAACCGCATGAGAAGCGTCAACGTGTAGGAACTTATGAAGCGTGAAAACTCTTCTACACTTGAATTATCAAACTGATTGATTGGTAAAAAGATTTAATATGTGTCTTGCAGTTTGACTACACGGGCTCGTGTCTCATTTGTCCAGACGCCCACGCCTTGCCTAGGCACGGTTTCACAAGCCTGCTGTTCAGGCCACATTTGACCAGTGAGCTCTGAGCAGCAAAGGGCGTCAGTAAATCTCGATAAAGAACTTATTCAATATGATTAAAATGTATTACTTGGTGAGCACCATTCTTGGGTAATTCTTCATTGAATAGCTTCATGAAATAATGATAGATCGATATGTGGTGTTTAACGTCCCAAAACAACCATATGATAATGAGAGACGCCATAGTGGAGGGCTGCGGAAATTTTGACCACCTGGGGCTCTTTAACGTGCACCCAAATCAGAGCACACGGGCCTACAACATTTCCGCGTCCTTCGAAAATGCAGCCGCCGTAGCTGGGATTCAAACCCGTGACCTGCGGAACAGCAGCCGAGTACCTTAGCCACTAGACCACAGCGGCAGGGCAGTTTTTTTTTTTTCTCAGCAAGCTCACTCGTCAACTGAAGAAATATTATGATTCAGTAAGCTGTTAGCGTGCATGATTAAGTGCTATTTCTTGCTTAGATCTATTTCATCGCTTGTATGCACTTGTGTAGCTTTTCCAATTGCTTCCTTCGATTTTTCTCTAGTTTGAGACAAACTATTTATTTGTGTCTACTTGTTTAAGAGGACAATAAAATGATTTCACCTAACACGTTGCGTGTATATTCGCCAGTTGAGGCCCTGCCGGGTCTCCTAGCACAATTCCCTTATAGGAAGGCAATAACGACAGTCACATTGTGTCGTCGCCTCCAGTTTCTTGCATGTAATAATTTTGTGCAGGCATGCGAGCGTAGAGAGGAACCTGCAGAACTGTAGCCGTCAAAGCAGCCCAAGCGCGCTGCAAAAACTCCACGCACAATGCCATTCTGTAAAAAAGTGATTTACGCTTCCTGTTTGAACAATTGTAGTTCAGTACGCCGCCGCTACTAATTTACAGGCTATTTTCATACAACCGAAAGGTACAGTTTCCGTTCTCTAAACTGGTAGGTGTTCTCTGGGGCGCTTCTATTGCGGGAGCTCGGCGAAACTCACGCATCTGTGCAGGCCGTGTAGGAGAGGGTAGGTCCAGAGCTTCGCCGCTCCTTCTCGCGTTTTTGTCCTCTCTCCTCACCGTGCTCCACTCTCCCGTCTAGTCGCCCCTACGCATAGTTAAAAGAAGTGAAGCGTGTGCTTCACTCTCGGCTGTTCACTGACCCATAAATGTGTAAATAAATGGTTACGGTACAAATATTCATCTCGTCATAATTTATGCCATTAAAAATTACTACACCACGTACTCTCAGCGCAAAAAAAAACATTCGCATTTTCTCACGATGCGCTTCGGCAAGGTGGGGTCAATTTTCTGTGTTATTTATTTCTTTTCAGAGATTTCATGTTCTATTTTATTTGGTCAAGGTACCTAACAGCCAGAACTCATTGGTATAGCCAAAATGTGGCATGCAATCATTGCTCCAAGCGGGCTCTTTCACTACAAAAAACATGTAAAAGTGGATGGCGCAGCAGTTTTTCATTGTTATTACCGATATATTGCTAGAAGCAGTATTTATATAAGTGGGTTCGACTATAATTGAGATGAATGATAGCTGCAGAAACTTTCCTACAGGGAAAGCGCGTTATCCATGAAAACAGTGCTTCTGGGTTCAAGTACCGCATACGAAACACCAGAGCGGACGATAGTTATAGCGCGAGAACAACACGACGACACAGAGAGAAGAAGGACACGAAAGACACGAGCCTTCTCGTGTCGTGTTGTTCTCACGCTATAACTATCGTCATGCCATACCAACTAGCCCAAGCTGCCACACCAGAGCGGAAGTCCAAAAGGAAACAATAAACAGGGCCATATCTAACAGCCATTTTCTCGGTGTAGGTGGTATGAAATATTTGACAATATGCAATTAAACCAATGGCCACCCAACCTATGCAGCTAACAGAAAGAAAACGTGCGCTATATTCTTCAGTGTTTTCTTAATTTGTTCAACTAAACATGGCCGTAGCGTGGCGTTCACGGAAGGTAAAAGCCACTACAATACTTGTCACACTTAACAATACAAACCTCTGAACCAAGCAAAGACGCCACTAGATGGCAAGGCCAGGGGCGTGGAGCCGCAAGCAGTAAAATTTTCTCATTTGCAAGTGCATCAGCGCAGGAGTGCGTGCGCCAGATTGAGGTTGGCGGTGCTATTTTGGTCTCACCTTTATTTATGCTTCCTGTTCAGTGCATTTTGTCCCTAACGACGGAATAATGGCTTGCCGGCGGCAACATTGGTAGTGATGACGCTGCCAGCACTCAGTGTGCGCGTTGTTGAATTTCATCGCTATTCTGGTTTCTTCACGTATGCAAGGTTGATGGGACCCAGAAATATTGCAGATTGTCCGCAGACTACGAGATAGGAACAAAGATTAAAAAAAAGTTAGATAAGTGTGACTCGAATGAAAGAAAGCGAGAATAACTGGAGGTCAGAATACAGCGTTCTCGCAGTCTTCTATAAGCAGAGCGAGTTTCTTACGGAAACTGTTTCTCTTTGCAGCTTACAAGTATTGTTAAGCATAATTTGAACGCGCTAGGTAATGACCCAAGCTAGATTGGGCGAGCAGTTCGATAAAGAATATGAATGTGAGACAAATGGCGAAGTGGAGTAAAAAAAAAGGCCTTAAACCTCAGCTACAAGAGTCCTGGCGACACATAAAAGTTCATGTTCCTTTGTATACCTCTATTGAGCTCGTTTAACCATCGCAGCTCGAACGCGAACGCTTTTAAAATAACTGATTGATATGTGGGGTTGAACATCCATAAACCACCATATTAATATGGAAGACGCCATTGCGCAGGACTCCAGAAATTTCTACCAATATGGGTTTCTCAACGTGCCTTCAAATCTGAGCACACTAGCCTAAAGCATTTTCGCCTCCATCGAAAATGCAACCGCCGCCGCCGAGATTCCATCCCGTGACCTGCGGGTCTGCACCTGGATACCTTCGCCACAAGACCACAGCAGCGGGGCCACTCTTAAAAATGAAATTTTGTTACGGGAGTAATTCCTGTAGCTTTTATACCGCTTAGAGAGAGCAAACGCTAAAAAGATGCACAAATATGTAATCCGCTTTTCTTTTCCATGACAATATTCAAACTAACGCGCTGCCTGATCACCAGCCAGCTACTGCTAACCTCGGTGCGCATCTTTGCCGGTGCGTCACCGGGGTGCACATTGTCGTGCTTCGCAGCGGCGTCAGGATGCTACCACCTGTCGCTCATCAACATTCGACACGGTATGACCATACCACCAGGGGAGCAGTGGCTACCGGAACCCAAAGCATTGTGGACGGCCACATCATCATCGACGTCAACAGCTTCGCTGCATATAAAAGCGCACCAACCGCCGGCACTGCCCCGTGGGCTCTGTGACTGCACCTCAACGCAGCCATTTAACCCACTAATCTTTGCGATGCTGGTTAGTAAATCCTACGCGCTGTTTGAAAAAAAAATCTAGCAATTACGTCCTGGTGCAGTTGCCGAGCTCACGGTGCTGTCTCGCCATTGCCGCCGAATGTGTTTCCGTTATTCATTCCTTGTTGATGTTGTCAGAAGATGTGGAAACTAACCCTGGCCCTGACGGAAACGATGCCATGTTGACAGAACTTTTGGGGTCTCGACGGGGCGAGCGCCTCGCCCTGCTCTTGGAGGGAACGGACACAGCAGACACGGTCGGTACAAACCGAACACATTTATTTAACTACTTTTGAACGACGATATAGTCCGCCGAGTGATACATCAATCGTAATTACCACACTACCATGACAAATGCCATGACAAATGACTACCATGACAAATGCAATAACGCGACAAAGACACAATAATATGACAAACACAATAACACACCCAAGGTGGCGCCGCCAACGCTTGACTTACCACGCGGGGCTCCGGCGCACAGCCTGCGACGCCAGGCGCCGAGGGCCCACACTGGAGACCACCGTTCGCGGCAACCGCCCCGCGCAGAAGAGACTTGCTTCCGCCAGGGGTCACCGCTGGCACTACTTCTCTACCAACAGTGGTACTCAACGCGAACACAACGCCATCTATTGTCCGGCGGTTGTCACCCCTAAACTACAGCTTTTGCGCGAGACACGTCCGCTAAACGGCGCAAACAACTTTACAGGGGGTGCCAGCACCCCCACATTTTTTAAACCTTAAATCAAACCATATCCCGAAAACAAAGATCAGTTGCACAAGCTTTAACAAAAAAAAAATGACATCGCATGTCTATAATGTCCTTGCACCACGACACCGCCACTGGTCAACAATGCTGCACTGTCCGGCTGGACTTCACCTCCGTATCGGCCCCGCAACAGCAGCGTTGTCGTCAGCGCAACGAACCGTCGCTAGCACCGACACGTCTTCCAGTTGCGACCAGCACTCACGAGGGCACCGGACTGCAGGCAGTTGCGCAGGTCCCAGGCATCTCTATTGCCCGACCTTACGACAGCATTCCTGGGCAGCGACGCTGACGATGTGCAGAAGACAGCCGGCCGTGGATGACATCCCTCTCGCTGAATACATCAACAAAAAAAAAACTCGAACGAAACAATGGAGCAGGGCCAAGGAAAGGAAGTTTCGGGCTTTTCGGCCACGTGGTACCATGGTCAGTACTGCTAGCTAATACTGCGGCGGCGGCCGAGACGCCCATCAAAATAAAGCAAAAATAACTTTTCCTAACTCAAGCATCGCAAGATAAAAAGAAAGTGAGGGAAGCAAAGCGAAACACCTCAACGCCACAATCTACATAGTTGTGCCACGTGCGCCAGGCGGCTGGGCAGAGCCGTAGGCCTAATGAGTCGTTCAGCGACAACCGGCATCCACCCAGCACCCAGCCTAGGCGCAGAAGAGGCAGCCGCGAGGAGATGTCCACTCTGTGAGGTGGCCCTATCGCTCGGCGCACACAGCAGCTTACGGAGCGATCGGTGTCCACCGCCCTGGGCGATGTCACGACGCCCCTTGCCGAGCCGTAATACAAGTAAGCAATGACCCCCGGCTCCCTGAGCCCAAAGAGATAGAAGCAGCCATTTAAAGAAAATTGGACCACCTACGAGGCTTCCGTACTCAGTCGCTTCGGGCCTGGCCTACAAACCACGTGCTCTAGGCCTTGCTCACCCCAGGATGCAGACCGCATGGCTCTCGTCCCAATTCATCAATCGTTTTGAAAACTTACACCAACAAAAAAGAACAACACTTGCGAGCAAAAAAAAATAAAATGAAAAGTTAACCTGCTGACAAATTCAAACAAGTCACAAAACCAATCTCCTCGCTTCTCAACAAAGCAAAGAAGTCCCCTAGGCCTATTATACTCCTGTGCTAACAAAAGCTTGTACCAAACAGCAAAAACTGTCATCCGATACTCCAAAAGCTCCACGTTGGGCAGCCAGTGTGGGGGCTCCATATGGCGGGCGCCTCGCCATGCTCTTTGAGTGAATGGAAACAGCAGACACGGTCGGTACTAACCAAACAACACATTTATTTAACTACTTTTGAACGACGATATCGTCCGCCGAATGATGCATCAATCGTAATTAACACACTACCATGACAATTTCCATAACACGACAAACAAACAATAACATGACCAACTCAATAACGCACCCAAGGCGGCATCGCCAACGCTTGACTTACCACGCAAGGCCCCGGCGCACAGCCCGCGGCGCCAGGCGCCGAGGGCCCACGCTAGAGACAACCATTCGCGGTAACCTCCACGCGCACAAGGGACTCGCTCAACTCTCGCTCGCCACCAAGGCCTGCCTTCCGCCAGGGGTCACCGCTGGCGCTACAACTCTACCAACAGTGGTACTCAACGCGAACACAACGCCATCTAACGTCCAATGGTTGTCACCCCCAAATTAGGCTTCTGTGCAGGACAAGCGCGCCTTGCGGCGCAAACAACTTTACAAGAGGTGCTGGCACCTTCACAAGTTTCAGAAAATAGCCGCAGCCCAATCCAAAGTAATCACCGAAGTACAGAGCCTCAAATCTAAGCTAAACACTACTGATAGATTTACGCAAACGGATGGCCGACCTATAAGCACACTACCAGGTCCTTATTCCTATCCGAATTGACATCGAAAAGATGCGGGCAGACACAAGCAGCATGTCTCGCAAGATCGAGGAGCTAGAAGACCGCCTAGACGACGCGGAAAATCGATCACGTCGAAATAACTTCATCTTTTATGGCATCTCTGAACCTAATGACAGCGAAACATGGAACGATTCCGAAAAAATATTTATTGATTTCTGCCATAATAATCTAGAAATAACCGTAGGACCTCATGACTTCGAAAGAGCTCATCGCCTTGGTCGTCATTCGCTCGGTAAAAATCGTGCCATAATCGTGAAATTCGCATGTTACAAAACAAAGGACTCGATCCTATAAAATGGCCGGAAATTAAGAAATATTAACTTTAGCATTGGAGAGGACTTTTCGCTCTTCGTTCGACACGCGCGAGAACAACAGCTTTTGCCAAGGCTAAATCTGCTAAGATCTCCTTGCGGTGTAAAACCCTGCACATCGGTTCGAAACGTTATATTTTTGATAAATTCTCTAGCACAGTTAAAGAATTCACATAGCAATCATCCTGTCACCATGTACCTACAAACCGACAACGCCCGGCACTTGCCAAACCACTCTCATTTTCCGTCATATTTACAGCATCTGCCGTTTCCTTCCAAAGCGCGAACTCTTGTCGAACATTGTTTTGTCATCTGGAAGCAATATACTGGTACTAACTAAAACTTGGCTCAACGGTAACGTTTCAGACGCTGAAATTCTGAATGACTTACCTGAATCCCGCGTGTATCGTAGTGACCGAAAGTGTACTCGAGGTGGTGGTGTTCTGGTCGCAATTCACCAAGGTATATTATGTTCCGTTGTACACGTCACATCCAAAATTGAATCATTATGGCTCATTTGTCACGCTCCTCCCCTAACAGTACATCTTGGCGGTTGTTATAGGCCACCGCATACTAATCCAGACTTCTGTAGCCACCTAAACAATAGCCTGAGGCTACTTGTTGCCACTTACCCCAATGCTCGCATGCTTCTCTTTGGTGACTTCAATTACCCGAACATCGAATGGCATAACCTAGGCATTTCCTCATTAATATGTCATGCAGAGGCTAAAAATTTCATTGACGTATGTTTAAATTTTAACCTGAGTCAGTTAGTCTCGGAACGAACACGCGTTACGTAAGAAACAGCAAACATCCAAGACTTAATACTAACTAACAGTCCTGAGAACCTTTCATCTATTAGTTATCTCGCAGAAATCAGCGACTATAAAATCATACATGCCCTATTCTCATTCAGTTCCGCTCCAAAGTACGCATCCACAAAAACAATATGCCTTTATGACCGGGGAAACTACGATGCAATAACTGAAGACATTAACACCTTTTTTTCTGAGTACAAATCAGTGTTTTCCACTCGCACAATACATGAAAACAGGTCACTATTCAAAAATAATTAAGTGTGCTCACTAACATGTTCGTTCCGAGGGTTACCTTTCATACTAATCACAATAAGCCATAGTTTTCTATACGTTTAAAATGGCTGGAAAATAAATAGAAACGGCTGTTCCGTTCGGCCAAACGCCGTGACTCCCGGAGTGACTGAAATAAATACTTCGAAGTTGAAAAATCATATCTAGTTGGGATCCGGAACGCCAAGCATACATTTTATCACGATGACTTACCAAAGCTACTAACCAGCAACTCCTGGAAATTTTGGTAACTTTTAAATCCAAAGCAGACTCACGGCGTTACACTGACTAACCACGCACACGAACCAGTGCAGATCATGTACGTGGGGAAACATTTAACACCGCATTCGCATCTGTCTTTACTCAAGAACTTGATGCGCCTTCACAGTCCCCATCAGTTGACATCTAAGCATTCATGCCAACTATCTCGTTTTTCGAAGAAGGCATTGCGTCCGCAATTGATAACATGAAGCCGTATCATCATCATCATCAGCCGGTATGGACTCAATTATTTTTAAGCTACTGAAGAATTGTAAATCAACTTATGCCGCCTATTTATCTTTGATTTTTTCACAATCACTCGCCTCAGGAATTGTTCCAGATGACTGGAAAACGGAGAAGGCCGTTACAGGGTACAAATCAGGTAACAGAGACTCACCCATGAACTACCGCCCTATTTCATCAACTAGTGTACCCTGTGAAATCACGGAACACGTCATTTACTCTCAAATGGCAAGTTTCTTGGACTCGTGTAATTTTTTTCATCAATCACAACACGGGTTTCGTAAAGGTCTCTCCCGTGAAATACAATTAGCGCTCTTTCTTCACAATTTGCACGCCAACCTAGACGTGCAGTCTAATGTAATTTTTCTAGACTATGCGAAAGCTTTCGGTAAAGTTCCTCACCGCCGCCTTCTGCTAAAACTTTCACACCTGCACCTAGACCCTAACATTCTTCGTTGGATTGAACAGTTTCTCACTAACTGTTATCAGTCAGTCTTTGTTAATGGTCACCTATCTAACTCTCTCCCAGTCACATCAGGCGTTCCCCAAGGATCTGTCCTTGGTCCCCTTCTATTCCCAATATACATTAACGACTTGCCCGATCATGTATCCTGCAGCATTCGCATGTTCGCACACGACTGTGCCATTTATCACACTATCAGTAACCAGCATGATCACCTGCATCTCTGTCACAGGTCCCGTTAATTCGGGAGGCGATCGCCGGGCTAATTCCAAGGGCCCAAGTATCAGCCCCCCAAACCGCACCACGAAAGCGTGGACAATTTAGAAGTGGTCCTTTTTGGCGTGCCAGCGGACGCCGGCTGTGGCCCAAAGAACAAGTCAGAGCCGAGAGTCGATAAACCAAACAAAATATTATTCTCAATAATTGCAGATCAAAACAATACGCAAGTATGCACACTCCACAATAGTTGAATACAATATATCACCAATCAAACAACGTACTTCACAGTACAATCAGCCACACTCGAAACAACGGACACAGACAACAATACGCACTACAATGCAGTCGCATGCATTGAACAACCAAGACACTTAAAGACTAAAGAGTTAGAAAACTTATTCAGTGAAAAGTTCTTGGAACAAATGTCTAAACGATACTCTTCCGAGAATCACCCACTCAAAGTCCAGCGTTGTTGTCGTTCCGCTGCCCCCGAAGTTCGCTTCCAGGAAACCTCTGTCGTTCTGCTGCTCCCGAAGTTTCTCTTCCAGGAAACCTCGCATCTTCAAATGGCCACCCTCCAAGCTTCAACTTCTTCGCCGGAAAAACGTCGGCTTCACACACGCAGCTGTTGCCACGTGTCTTCGCTCGATAGCGGTAAACACACACTCTTGCCTGTAGCTCGAGTCGTCACTCCTCAGGTGGAAATCATCTTCTCCTGCTTTGTCTCTACAGACAAAACCTTCGCCGACTACACGGTAGAATCCCTACGTGCTCTGGCACTAACTTCCGTCTTCTCCCGATCTCTAATCTCGGCTGCTCGATTAAATACCTTCCGCGCGACATTCCAGAAAGTTCTCATCATTTTGTCGGCGCGATGCGCAGCGAAGGCTGGGGAGAGGGCGAGACGGTTCGAAGGCCGTCCGCGGCGGATGACGCAATCCGGCATCACCACGCCCCTTTCCATCTAGAAATTTCGAGGGCTTGCTCGGCCGCCGATGTGGGGCCAGGAGGTCCGTCGGCGAACCTACGCTTCCGAGGGGGAGGGACGCGTGCCCGGGGAGTCTTTGGATGCTTGTTTTCTCTTTTTTTATCGTTGACCTCGCGGCGTCACTCTGGCCTTTCGTTGCGAGAATTTGGCGGCGCGCCCTTTTTTGAGCGCTCGTTTTGTGACACTGCCCCCCACTTTAAGAATATTATCTCATAATATTCAACACCACACAAACGAGCGCGAACAGTCCCCACACTCTCAAAGACTGTAACATAGTCCGTCGCTCATGACACGTCACATTCACAATAGATCACTCAATACAATTGTACATTACAATTCAATCTCACAACACATAGAATATAGACGCAGGTACAAAAATACAATACTCCATCACATACTTCAAGCAATACAAACGTACAAAGGTCTGTCATTACAACAATTGTGCAATACTATACATCACGTCACAGCACAAACACTTCGACACTTGTGACACAGGATAACACAACATTAACACAACATATGGCACTCAGCAGTGCTAAACACAATATGATTCGACCTCAGCACTTATCCGGTCCATTTCGAGCGGCGCTTGCGCCCTTTCTTGCGGTGCTCTATCGATCTCTTCTTATGGTTTTTGCTCGTTTTGTTCCGGCGAGCCCCCTCCAACGACGGTATCTGAGGCGGCGTCTCAGCCATCGTTGTCACTTCCGACACTGCTAACGGGTCATGACGCTCAACCGATCCTGCCCGGTTATTCACCCGCTTGCTCATGTCAGAACATGGGGACTGGCTGGCCGACTCCGTCACCTTTACACTGTCGGTCGGTTGAGGTCGTGCCGATGCAAGTCCAGCTGCCCAGCACGTGAACTCATTCAACACGATCATCTTCTCATTCGCTGTCTCTTGCGCCCAGGCTTCACCTTGGGCTCGAGTGAGATCCTTCACGGGATTTTTCTCCGCTGTATCTCGCAGTCCCTGTGTCAGCGGGGGCTCCATCTTTGGGTCTTCCCCCAAACGTTCTGGTTTGTTTGGCCCTCGCGCCCCGTCGATGTTTCCGATGACAAGGTCATACAGGGGGGTCTTCATGCATAGAGCGTTAACCTTCCCACTGAAGTACGGGGTTTCAGCCTCAATCTCTGCTTCGGGAAGCATCCGAACCGTACTGTCAATTAGGCAAACTGGTTTCGTTTTGCCTGTTAACTCACTTTCCCGTACCGAATTTCTCCGCACAATAACAGTGGAGCTGCCGGTATCTCTTAACACCATAACCTTCTTGCCCGCAACTTTTCCAGGCAGCGTTGGCATTCTCTTTGTGACACCGGTTGGCTGTTTTGTCATTACAGCACCCACAATAGGAATTTTCTGCCCATTTTTCAACTCTACGAATCCATCGGTGACGGCATTATTACCGGATTTCGGTGCCGCTTGCACACAGGATACCTAGTGAGTTTGACTCGCTCCGTTTCGACATGCGTCTGCTTTGTGCCCAGTCTGACCACACTTAAAACACTTTACTACCGTAGGGCTCGTAAAGTTAGTTTGGCAGTGGTTAGAACGGTGACCCACTCGGTTACACAAAAAACATGGCGGAATGCTCTCCGGTGCATGCTTCTTTTCTTCGGGAGCCGATTTCTTCGAATCTCCGGGACACTCCTTCTTGAACTTGGCCAAATTAGTGCCACCTTGCGCTTCCAAGAATTGATCAGCTAATTCAAGCATGTCTTCATGTGACTTAGCTCTCCTCTTTTTCAAGTACAGCGACAGGCTTGGGTGGCAACTAGTAAGAAATTGTTCTCTAATTAGGAGCTCTCTAAGCTCATCGTACTCCTGCGCTGTCCCTGAAAGTTCAATTCATCTGTCGAAATAATGGCAAAGTCGGGCGGCATACTGCGTAGCCGTCTCACCATCAGCTGGCTTCCCTGTCCGAAATCTGTCCCGGAATCCTTCCACAGTAAATCTAAATCGCTTCGGCAAAGCAGCTTTCACCTTTGCATAGTTGGCTGCATCGGTCGGCATCAGCCTACCGTACACACTGAGCGCTTCACCACTCAAGCAAGTACTCAAAGCAGTTGCCCATTGATGTTCCGGCCAATTCTGGCTCCTTGCAATCGTCTCAAATCAGTGAAGGTACGCGTCAATGTCGTCCTTCCTTTCATCAAACGCTACGAGCAGCTTGCTTGGGTTCAAGCGGAAGCCATGATCTTCCCGTTCGCTGGTTTCAACTCTAGCTTAGACGGGAGTATCACTTCGCTGTTGCAAACGGAGCCGCTCGAGTTCCATCTCGTGCAGCCGCTGCCGTTCCCTTTCAGCCATCTCGCTTCTCTTTCTTCTTTCAGCTTTCGCTCCCTCGCTTCTCTTTCTTCCTTCAGCTGTCGCTCCCTCGCTTCTCTTTCTTCTCTCCAACTCCAATTTCAATTGTTGCTCTCTTTCTTCCTTCGCCCTTTCAGTGGCCAGCCTTTTTCTCTCCAATTCAGCTGCTTTTTCTTCCTTGGCACTCTCAGCTGCCAACCTCTCTTGTTCCAACTCCGCTGCTTTTTCTTCCTTGGCTCTCTCAGCCGCCAATCTCTCTCGTTCCAATTCAGCTGCTTTTTCTTCCTTGGCTTTCTCAGCTGCCAACCTCTCTATCTCCACCGCCTCTTTCTCCTTCTGGCTTACCCATTTCCGTAGTTCGGCGCCAGAAAGACCCATCTTCTCACCTAGAGCAACTAACTTTTCGAGGTCCATGGTGTCTCGCAAATAAAGCCTTGTCGCGTGTAAAAAGTATCTGCCTAAATCAGTCTATCGGAACACTCCCCTGCACTCGTTAACGAGAATACTGAGCAACACACAAAGTCGTTCCGATAGCAGTATCAACAACTCGAGGCTCTTTCTCACTACTTGGACACACTGTGCACCAAAAGGTCCTGTCGCGGATGCCAGATTAATTGTCACAGGTCCCGTTAATTCGGGAGGTGATCGCCGGGCTAATTTCAAGGGCAGAAGTATCGGCCCCCCGAACCGCACTACGAAAGCGTGGAGAATTTAGAAGTGGTCCTTTTTGGCGCGCCAGCGGACGCCGGCTGTGGCCCAAAGAACAAGTCAGAGCCGAGAGTCGATAAACCAAACAAAATCATATTCTCAATAATTGCAGATCAAAACAATACACAAGTATGCACACTCCACAATAGTTGAATACAATATGTCACCAATCAAACAACGTACTTCACCGAACAATCAGCCACACTCGAAACAACGGACACAGACAACAATACGCACTACAATGCAGTCGCAAGCATTGAACAACCAAGACACTTAAAGACTAAAGAGTTAGAAAACTTATTCAGTCCAAGAGAGAGAGAGAGAGAGATAAATAGAGAGGAAAGGCAGGGAGGTTAACCAAGCTTGGCTCGGTTGGCTAACCTACACTTGGGGTGGGGGAAAAGGGGAATAATAGAACGAAAAGAGACAGAAAAAAAGAGGAGTAAGAAAGAGACGCATAAATAGACAGCTCGAAACTACACAGCACGGCGTCGCACAGTTCTTTCACAAGCGGTCGTGAAGTTAGGTGTTCATTAAAAAGTACAAGAGGGCTTTCGTGGCTTTGCGCGTATGGGAAGCCGTCGGCCAAGGTCTCAGGATCTTCTCTTCTGTAAGCGGCCGTGAATCCAGCTGACAGAGCTTGGCTTCCATAATACGTCGTTCGGTCTGGTATTCAGTCCAAAGTTCTTGGAACTAAAGTCTGATTGATACTCTTCCGAGAATCACTCACTCAAAGTCCAGCGTTGTTGTCGTTCCACTGTCCGCGAAGTTCTCTTCCAGGAAACCTCTGTCGTTCTGCTGCTCCCGAAGTTTCTCTTCCAGGAAACCTCGCGTCTTCAAGTGCTCCCGAAGTTTCTCTTCCAGGAAACTTCGCGTCTTCAAGTGGCCACTCTCCAAGCTTCAACTTCTTCACCGGAAAAACGTCGGCTTCACACACGCAGCTGGTGCCACGTGTCTTCGCTCGATAGCGGTAAACACACACTCTTGCCTGTAGCTCGAGTCGTCACCCTTCAGGTGGAAATCCTCTTCTTCTGCTTTGTCCCTACGGACAAAACCTTCGCCGACTACACGGCGGAATCCCTACGTGCTCTGACGCGCTAACTTCCGTCTTCTCCTGATCTCTCATCTCGGCTGCTCGATTAAATACCTTCCGCGCGAGATTCCAGAAAGTTCTCATCATTTCGTCGGCGCGATGCGCAGCGAAGGCTGGGGAGAGGGCGAGACGGTTCAAAGGCCGTCCGCGGCGGATGACGCAACCCGGCATCACCACGCCCCTTTCCATCTAGAAATTTCGAGGGCTTGCTCGGCTGCCGATGTGGGGTGAGGAGGTCCGTCGGCGAACCTACGCTTCCGAGGGTAGAGGGACGCGTGCCCGGGGAGTCTTCGGATGCTTGTTTTCTCTTTTATTTTTATCTTTGACCTCGCGGCGTCACTCCGGCGTTTCGTCACGAGAATTTGGCGGCGCTCCCTTTTTTTTCAGCGCTCGTTTTGTGACACTGCCCCCCACTTTAAGAATATTATCTCATAATATTCAACACCACACAAACGAGCGCGAACAGTCCTCACACTCTCAAAGACTGTAACATAGTCCGTCGCTCATGACACGTCACATTCACAATAGATCACTCAATACAATTGTACATTACAATTCAATCTCACAACACATAGAATATAGACGCAGGTACAAAAATACAATACTCCATCACATACTTCAAGCAATACAAACGTACAAAGGTCTGTCATTACAACAATTGTGCAATACTATACATCACGTCACAGCACAAACACTTCGACACTTGTGACACAGGATAACACAACATTAACACAACATATGGCACTCAGCAGTGCTAAACACAATATGATTCGACCTCAGCACTTATCCGGTGCATTTCGAGCGGTGCTTGCGCCCTTTCTTGCGGTGCTCTATCGATCTCTTCTTATGGTTTTTGCTCGTTTTGTTCCGGCGAGCCCCCTCCAACGACGGTATCTGAGGCGGCGTCTCAGCCATCGTTGTCACTTCCGACACTGCTAACGGGTCATGACGCTCAACCGATCCTGCCCGGTTATTCACCCGCTTGTTCATGTCAGGACATGGGGACTGGCTGGCCGACTCCGTCACCTTTACACTGTCGGTCGGTTGAGGTCGTGCCGATGCAAGTCCAGCTGCCCAGCACGTGAACTCATTCAACACGATCATCTTCTCATTCGCTGTCTCTTGCGCCCAGGCTTCACCTTGGGCTCGAGTGAGATCCTTCACGGGATTTTTCTCTGCTGTATCTCGCAGTCCCTGTGTCAGCGGGGGCTCCATCTTTGGGTCTTCCCCCAAACGTTCTGGTTTGTTTGGCCCTCGCGCCCCGTCGACGTTTCCGATGACAAGGTCATACAGGGGAGTCTTCATGCATAGAGCGTTAACCTTCCCACTGAAGTACGGGGTTTCAGCCTCAATCTCTGCTTCGGGAAGCATCCGAACCGTACTGTCAATTAGGCAAACTGGTTTCGTTTTGCCTGTTAACTCACTTTCCCGTACCGAATTTCTCCGCACAATAACAGTGGAGCTGCCGGTATCTCTTAACACCATAACCTTCTTGCCCGCAACTTTTCCAGGCAGCGTTGGCATTCTCTTTGTGACACCGGTTGGCTGTTTTGTCATTACAGCACCCACAATAGGAATTTTCTGCCCATTTTTCAACTCTACGAATCCATCGGTGACGGCATTATTACCGGATTTCGGTGCCGCTTGCACACAGGATACCTAGTGAGTTTGACTCGCTCCGTTTCGACATGCGTCTGCTTTGTGCCCAGTCTGACCACACTTAAAACACTTTACTACCGTAGGGCTCGTAAAGTTAGTTTGGCAGTGGTTAGAACGGTGACCCACTCGGTTACACAAAAAACATGGCGGAATGCTCTCCGGTGCATGCTTCTTTTCTTCGGGAGCCGATTTCTTCGAATCTCCGGGACACTCCTTCTTGAACTTGGCCAAATTAGTGCCACCTTGCGCTTCCAAGAATTGATCAGCTAATTCAAGCATGTCTTCATGTGACTTAGCTCTCCTCTTTTTCAAGTACAGCGACAGGCTTGGGTGGCAACTAGTAAGAAATTGTTCTCTAATTAGGAGCTCTCTAAGCTCATCGTACTCCTGCGCTGTCCCTGAAAGTTCAATTCATCTGTCGAAATAATGGCAAAGTCGGGCGGCATACTGCGTAGCCGTCTCACCATCAGCTGGCTTCCCTGTCCGAAATCTGTCCCGGAATCCTTCCACAGTAAATCTAAATCGCTTCGGCAAAGCAGCTTTCACCTTTGCATAGTTGGCTGCATCGGTCGGCATCAGCCTACCGTACACACTGAGCGCTTCACCACTCAAGCAAGTACTCAAAGCAGTTGCCCATTGATGTTCCGGCCAATTCTGGCTCCTTGCAATCGTCTCAAATCAGTGAAGGTACGCGTCAATGTCGTCCTTCCTTTCATCAAACGCTACGAGCAGCTTGCTTGGGTTCAAGCGGAAGCCATGATCTTCCCGTTAGCTGGTTTCAACTCTAGCTTAGACGGGAGTATCACTTCGCTGTTGCAAACGGAGCCGCTCGAGTTCCATCTCGTGCAGCCGCTGCCGTTCCCTTTCAGCCATCTCGCTTCTCTTTCTTCTTTCAGCTTTCGCTCCCTCGCTTCTCTTTCTTCCTTCAGCTGTCGCTCCCTCGCTTCTCTTTCTTCTCTCCAACTCCAATTTCAATTGTTGCTCTCTTTCTTCCTTCGCCCTTTCAGTGGCCAGCCTTTTTCTCTCCAATTCAGCTGCTTTTTCTTCCTTGGCACTCTCAGCTGCCAACCTCTCTTGTTCCAACTCCGCTGCTTTTTCTTCCTTGGCTCTCTCAGCCGCCAATCTCTCTCGTTCCAATTCAGCTGCTTTTTCTTCCTTGGCTTTCTCAGCTGCCAACCTCTCTATCTCCACCGCCTCTTTCTCCTTCTGGCTTACCCATTTCCGTAGTTCGGCGCCAGAAAGACCCATCTTCTCACCTAGAGCAACTAACTTTTCGAGGTCCATGGTGTCTCGCAAATAAAGCCTTGTCGCGTGTAAAAAGTATCTGCCTAAATCAGTCTATCGGAACACTCCCCTGCACTCGTTAACGAGAATACTGAGCAACACACAAAGTCGTTCCGATAGCAGTATCAACAACTCGAGGCTCTTTCTCACTACTTGGACACACTGTGCACCAAAAGGTCCTGTCGCGGATGCCAGATTAATTGTCACAGGTCCCGTTAATTCGGGAGGCGATCGCCGGGCTAATTTCAAGGGCAGAAGTATCGGCCCCCCGAACCGCACTACGAAAGCGTGGAGAATTTAGAAGTGGTCCTTTTTGGCGCGCCAGCGGACGCCGGCTGTGGCCCAAAGAACAAGTCAGAGCCGAGAGTCGATAAACCAAACAAAATCATATTCTCAATAATTGCAGATCAAAACAATACACAAGTATGCACACTCCTCAATAGTTGAATACAATATGTCACCAATCAAACAACGTACTTCACCGAACAATCAGCCACACTCGAAACAACGGACACAGACAACAATACGCACTACAATGCAGTCGCAAGCATTGAACAACCAAGACACTTAAAGACTAAAGAGTTAGAAAACTTATTCAGTCCAAGAGAGAGAGAGAGAGAGATAAATAGAGAGGAAAGGCAGGGAGTTTAACCAAGCTTGGCTCGGTTGGCTAACCTACACTTGGGGTGGGGGAAAAGGGGAATAATAGAACGAAAAGAGACAGAAAAAAAGAGGAGTAAGAAAGAGAAGCATAAATAGACAGCTCGAAACTACACAGCACGGCGTCGCACAGTTCTTTCACAAGCGGTCGTGAAGTTAGGTGTTCATTAAAAAGTACAAGAGGGCTTTCGTGGCTTTGCGCGTATGGGAAGCCGTCGGCCAAGGTCCCAGGATCTTCTCTTCTGTAAGCGGCCGTGAATCCAGCTGACAGAGCTTGGCTTCCATAATACGTCGTTCGGTCTGGTATTCAGTCCAAAGTTCTTGGAACTAAAGTCTGATTGATACTCTTCCGAGAATCACTCACTCAAAGTCCAGCGTTGTTGTCGTTCCACTGTCCGCGAAGTTCTCTTCCAGGAAACCTCTGTCGTTCTGCTGCTCCCGAAGTTTCTCTTCCAGGAAACCTCGCGTCTTCAAGTGCTCCCGAAGTTTCTCTTCCAGGAAACTTCGCGTCTTCAAGTGGCCACTCTCCAAGCTTCAACTTCTTCGCCGGAAAAACGTCGGCTTCACACACGCAGCTGGTGCCACGTGTCTTCGCTCGATAGCGGTAAACACACACTCTTGCCTGTAGCTCGAGTCGTCACCCTTCAGGTGGAAATCCTCTTCTTCTGCTTTGTCCCTACGGACAAAACCTTCGCCGACTACACGGCGGAATCCCTACGTGCTCTGACGCGCTAACTTCCGTCTTCTCCTGATCTCTCATCTCGGCTGCTCGATTAAATACCTTCCGCGCGAGATTCCAGAAAGTTCTCATCATTTCGTCGGCGCGATGCGCAGCGAAGGCTGGGGAGAGGGCGAGACGGTTCAAAGGCCGTCCGCGGCGGATGACGCAACCCGGCATCACCACGCCCCTTTCCATCTAGAAATTTCGAGGGCTTGCTCGGCTGCCGATGTGGGGTGAGGAGGTCCGTCGGCGAACCTACGCTTCCGAGGGTAGAGGGACGCGTGCCCGGGGAGTCTTCGGATGCTTGTTTTCTCTTTTATTTTTATCGTTGACCTCGCGGCGTCACTCCGGCGTTTCGTCACGAGAATTTGGCGGCGCTCCCTTTTTTTCAGCGCTCGTTTTGTGACAATCTCCAAACCAATCCTAACAGCGTGCCTAATTGGTGTAAACCATGGTTAATGACCCTTAATCTTTCTAAATGTAAACTTGTGTCCTTTTCGCGTCGCCAAAGCCCATATTGCTACCAGTATTCCATCGTCGACACCGCAATTGAATCAGTACCATCTTATAGATATCTTGCAATTACCTTGTCTTATGATTTATCATGGCGTATACACATCGCTAGTGTAGTTTAAGCATCTAATAAAGCACTTGGTTTCCTCAACACCATTTCCGCCTAGCCCCCCCTACATGTAAAATTACTTACGTACAAATCTTTAATCAGACCGAAAATAGAATATGCATCTGCCGTATGGAGCCCACAGCAAACGTATTTAATCAATACATTAAAAGCGGTACAAAACCGGGCTGCCAGAACCATTCACTCATCTTACTCATACGATATCAGTATTTCATCTTTGAAAGATATATCTGGACTGCCACCCTTTCTTTGTGCCGCCACACTGCAACTCTCGTGCTTTATAACAAATTATTTCATTCTTCCCTCAATCAGCCACCTTATATAGCAGCCGCAGCACCCATAACTCATCGAACCAGTCATGTAATTCAGGTTGCCCGTCCATCATCGCGCACACCTGTTTTTTCTGCCTCGTTCTTTTTTCGAGCACCCACGGACTGGAACGGCCTCCCCCGGGACATCACCAACATCGCCTCATCATCTGCCTTTCAAGACCGTATTATTGATCATCTCCAATGCTGAAACAACTTTTACTGCTTATTGTTAACCTAAATAAAACCCCACCCCTTATGTAATGCCCCTCTTAGAAAGGGGGGCCTTTCAGGTAATAAACTAAACTGAACTGAAATGAGCCTTTCTAAATCAAAACAAAAAGCTACCCAAATGCATACTATTGTTGACATTCACATGTTAACCAACACTGGTGAAGCAAACGATAAGACCGCCACGTGTCCAGCGCAAAGCATATTCACATACGCATACAGGGTAGGGCACTCGTGTTTTTCACGATAGAAACCAGTACAACCCTAATGAGAAAATACTTCCTAGCTACAAATTTGACTACGGTTTTTTATCGCGCATTACTCCCATTAGGCAAGGTCTAAGCTAACCTGTTACAATCAAATGTTTTGTAGCATTTTGTTAGCAAGGCGATGATATGAGTGATATTGAAGAACGTAATAAAGGGAACCTCTCGAATATTTTATCCGCATGACATTTCTGTAACTTGAATATAAGTATAATATGTATGATGGATACAGCTACACATCGCCCCTCCAGATGGCCGACAGTAGCCAGCTGGCTCGATGGGTATTATGAGTGGTCGTCATGTGATCACTTTTGCATTTCTTCTGAGCTTTGCGAGTCTGACATATGTACTGCACAAAGAAACTGTGAAAGGACGCTAATTTTGTTTTTGGTATTTTTTGATGTCCTTAAGCGTGCAAATATAAGTTGTGGTTTTTTTCTCTCTCCGAGAATGAAATATCAAGAAATAAATTGGCAGCACCACGTACAGTTGGAATGGTTGATATGCGAAGCACGAATTAGGAAAGTTGATATGTCTCTTTAAAATCACCACAACGCTACGAAGTGGACGTAAATTTAGCTGTACATGACTTCTATATCATGATTATCATGTTTGCGCCGGGCATTTATGTTCATCGTCCATTCACGCCACGTAATACCACATTTGCTTTAAGTGAAGCTAGCGAGACGGCTGCTAGAACGCTATGCGCATAGAGTGTAGTGATGTTTTGTTTGACAAGCCATTCTAGTTTATCATGTTTAGACGTGTAAAATTTACCTTCGCTGTTTAATCATGTCTCGTAATACTAAATCAGACATGTTTGGAGCTAGAAAAACGGCCGCGAGCACACCATGACCATAGCGTGTACCAATCTTATACATGACACGCATGTCATGATTATCACGTTTAGACATGTCATTTACCTTGCACGTCACGTAATACCAAGTTTGGTACATGTGAAGCTAGCAAAGTGGCCGCGAGCGCTTCAAGAGGGTGGCATGTAGTCGTGCTTTTTTTTATATGACACGCATCTCTTGGTTATCATGCTTGCACCAGTCATATACCTTCGTAATACTTTCACGTCCCGTAATACCAAAAAGGTATATATGAAGCTAGCGAATCGACCGTGAGCGCACCAAGAGCGCGGCGTGCAGTCATCACTTACATGATACAACGCAGTGAAACTTCAACGAAACAACAACAGTAAACATGTGCAACGATATAATCCACTGCTAATAGGGGCCACGCCAACTGTATTTATGTTTTGGCTACCCGCATTTCTAGCATTGTAACATTCTTTATATATTGCCACAGAAACTATAAGCGCTTAAGTGCTACGCACACCACTCTGAACATCGCAAGTGACGCCTACAGTGCGAACCGCCAACAGCACTCGAGTGCTACGCACACCTCTCTGCAAATTGCAGCTGTCGTGAACCAAGTAAAACGCCAACAGCCTCTTTACGGCAAGAGAAATCAGCCACAGAGCACATACTAGCCGCACATGCGCTCTGTTTCACGCTTGTTGCTTCCCGTTGTCACCCTATCTTTGCTTCTTTTTCAGTCTTCCTTTCTTTACACCCACTTATTTCTCTTTTAAAGAAGATAGAATTACTTGACATACTTCTACAAAAAAGTTTTGGTCTGTCTTTTTGAGAAACAACTTGTTCCATCGCGGTACAAAACAGGCAGGTATCAGTGTCCAGATATTATGAACAGTATATAAATGAACGCACAGAGATCACTAAGAACAACGTACTTTTAACGCTAACACAAAAATGTACCATTCCACAACCCATGCTTTCATGAACGGAACTGTTTGTCAACCGACATGATTTTGCTACCTGGCTCAAGTTTAACCGTTTCCTCATCACTCACCCAAGTTGGTCTCGTGGCGAACGTTATCCTTGCGAAGCTCTCCGAACAAAAGGCAAAGATTACGCATATGTGAGGCTAAACATCCATACGTAAGTATTAGGTGGTGCGCTTCTTTCTTACTCTCCCTAATACGGCTGATTCGGCGAGTTGCTTCATGATGAGGATAGATTTACCAGCAGAAAGAAACACAGAAAATTGTGTTCTTTTATACTGGAAAAGACATACATGCACAATTATGAACACCGTTGTTTTTCTTACTGCGCTGACAACGAGACGGACGCTATGAACAAAACAATTGCCAGCATATCCACGGAGTGGATGATGGAGAGTGGGGCACAGCATTCGTCCGTCCATTCGTTCTTGCTTCCGTCCGTCCATGTGTCCGTTTGTGTGACCTTCCATGCGTCCATCCACCCGTCCGTACGTGCGTCTGTTCATGCGTCCGTCCCTGTGTTCGTCCATGCCTCCGCCCCTGCATCCGTTCATGCGTCCATCCATGCATTTGTCTTTGTGTCCGTTCGTCCATCTATTCAACACTCCAAGTACCACCATCTGACATCTTTCCATCATATATTCCCCATATAGAAGCACCACCATCTAGCGGACATTATAAGGACTAAACGAGAGGTGGCACGCACACTTTCTTACGGCTTGCGCTTCAGGTCTACTTCCCACCTTTAACCACCTAGAGTTTATGGTATATAATAGTTCACTGTGTTCATGACACTGCGACCCAAACGCTTGCTAAACCATTCTAAAACCAAGGAGGTTACGCCCAGTGAGTATAACGTAGCAACCTTCTCCTGTGAGGTAGTGCTCGACGTACATGCCAATGGCTGCTAATGCGAAATGAGAGACAGGAGAATTCGGCTTTTACTTTCTTACGGCTTGCACTTTGTATCCACTTCCCACCTTTAACCACCTCGATTTCATGGTATATACTGGTTCATTGTATTCATGGCACTGCGGCTCAACGCTCGCTAAACCTTTTTAAAACTAAGGAGGCTACACCCAGTAAGTATAACGTAGCAACCCTTTCTTGTCAGAGAGTGCTCAATGTACATGCCAATGGCTGCTAATGGGGATCGCAGAGTGCGCGTTAACTAAAAGCTGAATTCTCCTGTCTCTCAATCCCTATTAGCAGCCATTGGCATGTACATTGAGCACTATTTTTCATTTTCAACAACGCACCGAAAAAATCTCTCACCGGCACCACCTTGTAGGTCAAAATGTTATACTTGTTAGACACTGCTACAATGGCTACGAGGAACGAACGGGTGCCGCGATAAAAAGCTTCGCCCCTAAATGCGGGCATTTATTACACTTCGCTATGACGATGCGGTGCTGCCACCTCGGCGTTCTGGAGAATTTTTTTTCCCGAGATTTCTGTCAGATGGCGTCAATACCTCACTCAACGCCTCCAGACAGAAAGCTATTGTGTTTCGACGGCACTAGCAGTAAAACACGCAGATAATCAGCAAGGTTTAAGATGCGAAGCATCTTATGCCGCCGTGAAATCAGGCGTGCGGCATTACCAAACTTACTGGGCAGGCGCTACAGCTGGCCCAAGCACTGACAGAACGCGTTTAGGCGTGCTCCAGTCTAAGAAAAGAGCTTAGTAAGACGCTGTTTCCTCATCCCTCTGTCCTTCGCAGGGGCGTCTGCATGAGCAGCCGTTCGATGAACGGCGTCACCATAGACTGGAGCCAACAGGGGGATTTAGATCCCTTCCAACGCCTAGCTGTGCATGGCTTTGCCGCGTCTGTAGGAAAAAGGGGATCCCGGATGTTGAGCGAATGCTGGGCAATTGGACTTTTTGGAATTTATTAACCTTACGCTTAAGATGAACGTGTCGCGTGTACTTACAGTTGCATATGTGTGGTGCCGAGAATCGTCGGGGTCTATCAATTGAAGCTGATGCTATGGGGTGAGTGTTATAAACACGTTATTACTTTTGTAAACAGTTTCTTGCGTGAAGACTGAGGACACGCATGTTGTCCTGACTCCCCACCCCCGCCTAGCTTCTCTACTGGCGAACAGGTCTCATACTCCCTTTTGTATAACTGTAATTGTATATTGAGACTCCCTACCAACTGTCTTCACGCCCACAGGGAGACCTTCAATTCCTCCATGGTGCCTTAAACAGCCAGTCATCAACCTGACAATCCCTGGCATCCAGAACAAAAGCAAAATTTTTTTATAATAGTCGTCAAGCAGTTGGCCTCACTTCTACGTTGCGAGAAGCACTGTGGTTGTACCCATCTCTACACCTACGGCTCCGTCTTGCCAACAGCTAGCTCAAGAGCGGTGGTCGTTATTCTAACGCGCGCCACAACAATCTAACTCAAGACAGCACATGTAACAACACGAATAGGAGCAGGGATTCGGGCTGCACTGCGTTTATTTAACGACCAAAGCAAGCAACGGTGGACAATCTTCTGCCAGAGTACGGCGGCAATTGAGTCACTTTTGTCAAGTCAACGCCGTGGTTCGCCCTAACAGTTTTTGAGACAGCAGAAATGTTTCTACACATAACAGAAAAAAAGGCACCACATTATATTTCAGTGGTTTCCAAGTAACTGTAGAATTACCGCTAAGAAATGAATCGATCAAGCTGCCCGTTCAGCCAATACAGAAGACCACGACCTGTCAATTTCTCTCCCTAGGACTGAAGCTGCTAAGAAGCTCTGTATGCTTGCCCGTCATTGCTCAACGTTGTATTAGAATGAGACTTTTTTTACGCATGCAAAATTATGCTGCCTTGATCCTCCCTTCATCTCCTTCTAACAAGACTCCAACAACACTGTGCCACTTCTCTTTACAAACTATGGGGCGTCGGCTTTACTCGTGCCTACGCGAACCGCATAGACATGGCCAACACGGCCGCCTGTGTACAATTCGAATATAACGAGACGATTTGACCCGTTCTGTGCGACTGCCTAGATTATAAAGTACGCGGAAAATATATATTTCTAGTACGCTCAACAAGTTAGATGTCCAGGTGCTGGGAGAAGAAAACATATTACGCCACCGAGTAGACTAATCATCACAACAGAAGGCCGTGCCAGCGCTACTGGGCTTTTTGCGAACAACTGTCTTAGGTTAGCGACTCTGAGTGGATTGATTTTGTGTGTGTGTGCATGTCTGCGTTTTTTTTCACATTTATGTTTCATATCTCTCTCTCTCTTTCCACCCCTACTCCCCAAGCCCAGTGAAAGGAAGCATACCGAGTCTTACCATCTCAATAACCTCCCTTTCTTTGTTTTACAGCGAAATCTGTTATGAGATCATAACTTGGGTCATACGCGACGCAGTAGTTTTAAGCCGCCACCGCTGCCGGTGGTGTCCATAATTACACTGCACGAAATTAGAAACAAAGAAGCTTGTACCAATGACACAGCAAAACTCGAATCCGCGTCTCCTGGGTACCAGCCCAGTAATCTAACATCAAGACACGTCGTTTTTTTCATTCCCTGCTGAGCCACATTGGTGCTTGAGACTTGTTGTTTAAGATATGTTTAAAGATATGTTTAAAGCGTTAAAAAGCATCATTAAAAAGTTACTGATGAAACGAATAAAGATAATGGGGATGAAAAAGTGTTCTATATATAACAGGAATAAGTATGAAGTTCAATAAGGTTGAGAGCTGGGTTAGTTGGTGACCGATCATTTTACCGTAGGAGTGAGAAGCACACTTTATAACATGGATAACAGGGATTAAAAGGACCGCGTGTTTTGTCCTTCTTATCCCTGTTGTACATGTTAAAAAGTGCGCTACTAAATATTGTGGTATAATACGAACGTTTTAGAGGCTGTACCTTAACTTTCCGCCATTCTTGCATGACGGATCTGTGCCATCGGTGATATCTGAGGTTCGGCAGCAGTGTTGCGCGAGTAGAGTTCTTTAGAGACGCTAGTATTTCTTGGGGACCTATGGCGCAAAAAAAATTTGGTCTGTTTGTCTTTACGTGTGTCTGTTTGTCCACTCTTAACGGTTCCGGGTAGTCAGAAAGACACCAAATGATACTCCAAACGGCTGACCTTATCCGAAGCGCCCACCAATGCTGCTCAAGATTCAGCGTTCATACTTGTGCGATTGTCAATTAAGAAATTGGAAGATCCCCCTTACAGTGGGAATCAATGATATGTTAGGCCCAAATGAGAAAATTTTATATGTCACTTCCAAGTCAGCTGAACGTTACGAAGTGGAAATAAATGATGCTGTACATGACTTCTGTGTCATGGTTATCATGTTTGTATGTGTCGCTTACCTTCATCATCTATTCACGTCACGTGATACCAAATTTAGTATATGTGGAGCTAGCGAAACGACAACGAGCACGCTATGAGCGTTGTATGTTGTCAGGTTCTTACATGACACGCGTGTCAAGATTATCATGTTTGCACCAGATATACTTTCGTCAACCATTTACGTAACGTAACACCGAATTTCATATATGTGGAGCTCACGAAACGGCCACCAGCACATAGTGAAGGGCTCATTATATTCCAATGTAGTGTTGAGGCGCACGCACGCTGACACAGCAAGGCTACGTTACCGAAACTTGAGCACTCTATAGTCTGACGCCAAGCGCTACCAACGTCCGTCGAAGCGGCCCGACGGCTACCGGTGCGAAATGCAGCATGCTTCATTTCGCGCTGATGCGTTACCTATATAGAAAACACAGCGTCTCTCTTTTTTCGTGACGGAGAGATGCCGCACTCGCTGAAACGCGCATGCGTCAAAGCAACGCTGTGCGGCGCGCGGCTTAGAGTATATGGCCGAACCAGTGCATGGCGTGGCAACGCCTGCGTGACACGACAAAATGAACGCCGGCGAGCACGCTCACCGCGTGAGATCGTAATGTATTGGCGCCTTGACTGTGACATGTAGTCATGTTCTCACTTTACACGCATCTCATGATCATCATGTTTGCACCTGTTCACATACCTTCGTCAGCCATTGGCATCTACTGATACCACATTTGGCATATGTGAAGCTATAGTGAAGCGGCCGCAAGTGTATCATCAGTGTGGCATGTAGTCATGTTGTTACATGACACGCACGTGGTAATATCCTGTTTGTATGTGTCATTCTTTTATGTCCGCCGTTCGCATCGCGTAATACCAAGTTTGGTAAATGTAAAGCTAGCGCAAAGGCCACATGCTCATCGTGAGCGTAGAATGTATTCACGTTGTTGCATGACACGCATATCACGTTTATCATGTTTGCACCAGTATCATACCTTCGTCATCTATTCGCGCCCCATAGTACGAAATTCAGTATAGGTGAATCTAGCGAAACTGCCGCCAGCGCAACATGTGCGTGGCATGTAGTCATGTTGCGACATGACACGCATCTCATGATTATCATGTTTGCACCAGTCACATACCTTCCTCAACCATTCACATACCGTAATACCATAGTTGGTATATGTGATGCTAGCGAAAGGCCCGTGGGTGCATCATGAGCTTTGCATGTAGTCATGTTACATGACAAGCATGCCACGATTTTCATGTTAGGGTCTGTCGCTTGTGTTCGCCATGTAATCATGTGGTGCCATACCAGTTTCGCAACATGTCATGTGAAAGAAACCACCGCCAGAGCAGCAAGACCATGAAGTGTAAATCATGACATTCATGACTTATGTGTCAAGACATTCATGACATTCATATTATGACTAGTCATATGTGTTCTTCATACAGTCATGTTATGCCATACCAAGGTTCGTATCGATACCATTATCCAAACGGCCAGGAGAGCTAAAAGTCGTAAGCGGCTAGATAGATAGATACGCTCAAAGTCATCGAAGTTCACCAAGAAACGCAACGTATTTAAAAGCAATCATTGCGCATATCTGAGGCACCATAACACGTATATATTCTGTATGTGCATCTTTCACTAGAAAAGGCATACATAGGTAATTCTAAGGACCGAAGCGTTTATCACGCTGTGCTCACCATGTAACGCTTGAACAAAAAGCCAGTGTTTCGAATGTTTGCTTAAATGACACGGTGGTGGCACCTACCCGTCGCATTGCGTTCTACTCTTATCACCTCCGCGCGATTTTTTTTCCAAAAAAACTACCAGATAGCGCTCATGTCTCACGAGTGACGTGATTTGATGCGCTCGTTCGCCTACGCTCACGGAGGAAGGAAAAGGTAAGGAGAGGCCCTGACGTCACTCGTTGTGAAGCCGCGATGAAGCCGGAAGTCGGCCATATTGAGTAGGCAAATTCTCCTCTCTTGTTTACATATGAATGCGAAGCAGAAGGCGCGACTCCCTCTCCGGCTCGGAAAGCACGTGGGCTGCGCAGCGCGTGTATCGTGACGATCCGGAACTAATGGAACTGGGCTCATCACTCAGAGCCAGCGGGACACCTTCAGCGAAATCGCTTCGTCCGAGTAATAACAAAGAGTAACAGCTCGCCGACAACGAAGCAACTACAAGAAAACGCGCGCTAGATGCACTGACAACGGCGAGTGCTTTCACGTCATTAATTCAGCAACTGTACAGACAACACGATCGGTCGTGCGCCTTCTACGGTTGCATTCCGCCACGCGACTGACGCAGCCTCCTGCCACTGTGTCCATGTTCCGCGTGAAACTCGCCTGCGTCAGCATTCTGCGACCGTGGTGACTTTGAGCACGGTGCTAGTGACAGTTGAACGTGGTTGCTGTTACGTTGAGATTACATGCAATGCTGGTGGAGAGTGTACCAAGCGGAACAGAAAAGGTGTTTTAATACGCACATGCAAGTTGTTACTGTACACACACAACACGAAACTACGTATGTGCACATGGTCCTCACGGCGTCTTGCTGGGCTCAACAGCGTCGTCCGTTGTCACAAGCAGGAGCACTGCTCAAACGTCACTGACCTGCAAGGCGTTCGTCGTCATTCAGCTTCGTCATGGTGCCCAACGCCATTTCGCTGAACACTAACTGCTTCATCCTCGCCATCCGCCGCACGACACATAGATATGCACTTGTTCTACGCACTGTTGAAACCCCGTGATGGACAAAGAGATTTGTAAACGTTGCTAAGAGTAATGTAACAGCCAGACGAACACTGCGTAACCAATAACGCGGCGCAGAGCACAGATATTGTCCGCCACGGCTCAGCACGAGACCTGGGGAGGCACACATTCCGCCGCCAGCCGCGGCCGCTCACTGCTAGACCAGCTTCACTGCGCAACGCGTAACCATAACAACGCCGCCATTGTGCCTACTGAATGTGGCCGCCATGATGTCATTTCCGCCACATTTTTTACGCCCTGCGCCGGCTGGGCATGCCCTCTCCTCACCTTTTTCCTTCCTCCGTGGCCTACGCTGCACGCTCGAGGCACTCTAACACAGCGCCTCCAGAATACCATTCACCTATCTTGCGCAGAAGTTCAAGTAAATGTTTTCTTCACTCTCTTCTCACGCAGGACTATCATATTTCAACGACATTTGCAGATTAACATGTAGATACGGGGCCAATTTTTTCTACGCTTCTCTATGGGGAAGCAGGGTTGTATCAAATTTGTTTATACATTTCACAAACAGGACACTGCATTATGGTAAGGTGGGGCAAAATGAGACGCGGGACAAATCCGCATTGCGCCTTTCCTCTACTCTGTTCCCGTTTCATACCGGTTGAGGTTTTCATTTCGATAGTTAGATTAGTGGCGTGGGAGAGAGTGGTAGGGATGAGTGGCTCCTAACTTCAAAAACTGTACACATAAAGATAAGAGGAAAACTTGTTTTCAATCTGATGACCACTGTCTGACACAAGAAGAATACATTATTTATTTGGTAAATACTGCCACCTTCGAGGCGAATTCGCAAGCAGGACATTATCACAACTGCACGAAAGCAATCATTGAACAAGACAGGAATAAGTGAGAGCGGGAAATTATTTACACATGTAAACCGAAGGAAATCTGATGGTTTGATTGCAATGCGAGTTACGTGAGAGAGTTGGTCAACCAACCACACATTCCGGCACTGAGTGTCATGGAGAGCAGCCTGGCCAGCGAGGAACGTTTATCGACAGCCTGCTAATGAAGGTAAACTTAAGTGGTTGAAGGTGAAAAAGAAAAGAAGCTTCTGGTGGAGGTCTCATTTCTTCGAACCGTCACAACACGCTTCCCTCGCTCTAATCTAGTCTGGCACATCCCCACAACTACTGTCCTTATATTGCTGACTTTTTTGCGGCACCTGCTGTCGTTTTTGGCACTGCTGGCAAGATGGCGCCAATGGAACTGCCCTTTGAGGTATACTTATTGTTTTCTGTTCTGTCACTCACTGCGTCATTCTTAATTTAAGCCTTCACGTTTCTGCTCCGCAGTTGTGTACAAGTTCCTGCTCCGCAGTTAAATATAGGTATAATGCTTCTCTTTTACACGTTCCTCTTAAGACATGGTAGCAGAAAACTATTGATGATCTCAGGGCACTCGCTGATGGTGCTTTACCTCTACCATATTCTAATATATGCCTTCAGGTAGTATATGCCTTCAGCTACTTGTACACTGTTTATTGATCATGTAAAGTTACCAACGGGACGTTTGGGTTATAATAAAAAAGTGAAAAACAAAAATCCAGTCTTTTTCCAAGTGAGCGTGAATGCTTGAATGTTCATCGGAGTGCTGCAGAGACCATATCAACAGAGGCGATGGGTGGCTGCAGGCTTACTGGTAACCCAGTACGTCACTTTTCTTCTGCACCGCACGATTTTAGTGATTAATGGTGCTGCCGATCACAGCCGCATGCTTGGCCACATATGGCGCAGAGGATGTTGCTTTCATTGTAGCACTGCAATGGTGCGTGCGCCCCTCTCCCCTGCATTTACAGGCACGACCCGTCACACACACACAAATAACTTAATACAACTTTGAGAGCGCAAAAACTAAGGTTGAATTCCCGGCTACAGCTGCCACGTTCTTACGGTGCGAAATAGGACAGTGCACTTAGATTTGATCATACGTTACCGAATTCCCGAATATCAAAATCAATACAACATTTACCAATACGACACGTGTTAAGATGATACAGTGGCCTTGACGTGTAAAGCCAGATCGTTGCTTAATTTACTTAATTTGGTTCTTCAAACGAAACCACGACTCGGACACTTAGATGCTAAGATTGCTCGCAGGATAAACAGTAAACGTTGCTGGATACCGAGGTACCCAGTTTGCTAAGGCGTCAAAGAAAATAGACTTTTCACCTTGTCTCTACTTGTTTCGTCGCGGTAGAGCAGCGTAACCCTTGAAGTCGGGATGTAGCGACATTAATCAGGAGGTTTCTATACGTTCATTAGGCACGCCGAGCTTACGCTCACGTGTTCCATTATTTCCGTTCGTATCTTATATTTCCTCGTCATACTATGAGTGGGAGTCTGTGTGGCGTGTATTCTGTCGTCGTCTGTTTTCACAGGGCTTTCGCCCCGCCAGAAGTGACGGAGAAAGTAAACACGGCGTGATTATTCATTACGCCGAGATGACAAATAAATAAAATATAGTGGGTGAAGGTGTAGAGGGAGAAGGACACGTTACATCTTTCTAAGAACCGTGCTTGCGCTCTATTTTCAGCAAACTGTGCCTCGCCAGGAGGAGACGTGCTGGTCACGGCCTGGGCAGCTGTGACGTTTGCCGCTTGTCCAGCCTGCAGCTGGCGTCGGCAAATTTGTCGCGCTCACCATTGCCCGAATCGCCTGGACAACTAGATGTCTCATCATGGCAGAGATTTGACAGCGGTTTTTTTTTTCTACTGTGATACGACGTTCCAGAGTTTCTACACGGACGGGTCTAAAGTACCAGGCGATTCAACAACATCAGGTGCGCTATAATCAGGAAAAACCATGCTTGATTTGGTCATTTCTATGAGCTCACCAAGTTAGCACTGACAGATTTGTTGTCAGAATGTTGAATCTTACATTAACATAGTGCGTTCGCATTTTTGTATTTACATTCAGTATTGGTATTCCTGGCGTTTTATTCGAATTGTGGTTTAATGTTAAAATACGCCTTTGGTTATTTCATTTGATACTCATGCACTGGCTGGTATAGTTTTATGCACAAGAGTTACACTGCGTACCGTAATCAATAAAAAAAACATCTTTTTGTTTTTTTTTCGCATACTCACCGACGTGAAATCCCAGGAGTTACCTAACGGCAGGAGCGTTGCCTATTGCTTTGTGTCAACATGCCAAGTGCTAAAGTAAGTCTTCAAACACTGTGAAGTTTGCGATGGACGTAGCGAAGTTTTTGCTACCCTAATTCATAAACTTTCCTTTTCGTTATGTGCACAGATAGGCACGAACCTTAACGATACTACACTTTGGTAAGGAACTTCAACGTTTATTGCACAACGTTTGTTCGAGTATACGACTGGAAAAATTGTTGAGTTAAAGTGAGGAGAAAAAGTACGCTGTCAATTTGTCAACCTTGTATAAACTTAAATTATCAGCGTTTACAGCTGAATGCCTTTGTACTCCAATAAATACTTTACCTGACGAGCGTCACAGCACCTTCTGTTTATAGTAAGTAACCAACTGTGTAAGCTTTTGTTTTTATCTCATAATCTCATAGCCATAGAAGTAAGGAGAAACTCTTGAATTACAAGTTTGGTATCCCCTCCGGAATTTTGGACTCCTTCAATATTGAAATTAAGCTGGTAGCCTGATCTGCTTGTGCGTCCTAGCTTGAAGTTTTCATTTAAGTGGTCGAAATGAAAGTTTAGAAAAGCGTGCATTCTAATCACTCAGGCCTCTTCTAAACAAATTTCATAATGAAAGAAATTTATAAAATTTTTGAAATGACAAAATACTCAAATGACTGCTGAAAATTCAAAAAAAATCATTTACGAAGAACGCCACCCACGCAAAACTGAACATGAGACTTTTGTTTTTTCATTGTTGATTTATTGTAAAACATGTGAGTTAACTAAAATGAGCTGAAGATTGAACCGCAATGTTTGTGTTCCTTAAAACAACCTTTAGGGCAATGAACTGAAAAGCAAATGTCGAAATGTAAAAAGACACAAAAGGTATGTAATTTTGGGCACTACGTCTGATATACCCTAGGTGCCAATGTTTTAGCTTCATACCGAGAAAGGCACAGTTTTGTTTTATAATGACCATGCCAGCCTTATTTCTACTTGACCAGCAAGCTTGAAGGCTTAAAACGTAATAAGAAAATATCTGGACGACGCGCGGAAGTATCACACATTAGTGCTAAAATATTCCTTTTGTCAACAACTCCTAGCCGACTAATTAACAAAGGCGAAAGTTTTTAACTTCACTAAAATTTCCAAAACCCCTTTCATACGTTTTCAATACTCTTATGTACGAGTATTCTACGCAACTGCGGGTGATATAGCCCTAATAGAAAAGTTTGTAACTCACAGCAACTCGTTATACATGAAGCAGAAGTGACACGCGAATTGGGTTTATAATTAAGGTAATGGGAGCTAATGATGCACGTATTATGAGCATAATGCTCTTGCAGTCACAAAAAGCGCATTTTGTTGCCTGTCTTCTATATTTCTCTATATCTAGTTAGTTATTTGGGTGAAATCTTTTTGGTAAAACGAGATTCACATGGCAGTAGTGACTCCTTTTTAAATGGGAGACTACTCTATAACAGTCTACATTGAGAATTGAAGGAGACTGTAAAGTTGTGAGAACTTTTATATTGCGTCACTCACAAATAGAAAACTAGAAATGCATGAACTAGCTTTATAATATGTGAAGAAAGCGTGCTTTGAAGCTTTCATGGCCATTTATTTTCACCAATTGTTGTATTTGCCCTCTAGCAAGAAAGAAGTGTGAGATTGATTGATTGATTGATTGATTGATTTATATGCGAGGTTTAACGTGCCAAAAGCACCATAAAGTTATGAAAGATGCCGCAGTGGAGGGCCCTTGAAATTTTCACCACCTGGCCTTCTTTCACGTGCACCCAAATCTGAGCACGCTGGCCAACAGCATTTTCTCCCTATAGAAAATGTTGCCTCGGCAGCCGGAATTCAGCCGGCAAAGAAGAAATACAATGAAAAAAATGAGGACTAGGTACCTTGAATGCAACTAAGTTTTTGCAAAAAGGTAAATGGCGTACCTGATGTACCTCTTCATTCACTTGTCTCGAGTCGCACGAACTTCATTCTAGCTAATTTTTCTTTTCCACACTATGCCGTAACAAGTGAAAGAGAGAGTGACAGAAATTGAAAAAAGATAACATATACACAGAGTGAAAGATGATCAGCGAAGCTCTGGGGAAACATCGCTAAACCATGAATTCCTCTGGCTTTCGAGGAGACTGTCCCATACAACGTGAGAAATGCGTGCGGTTTGCCCAGTTGGCGAATCATGGCGAAAGAATTTCTTGAGGCATTCTCACGAGTATTGCACCGTGTTGACGACGCCCCGCACGAAGACCAAGTCTCGTTTGTGCACTTCGCCCATGAACTGGAGCCAGCCTCCGTCAAGTTGCTGCCGCGTGATCGAGCAGGCGGTGGGAGTGAGCACCCCAGCGCCATCTGTAAGCACTCCGTATACGAACAATGACGGACAATGCCATACTCTAAGGAGCTTCGCCCCTGAAAAAATCCCGTCATAACCGCAAATTGAATGATGTTAGAAGAGCTTTCTCGGAGGTGAACAGCGCGTTTCTTGACGTAACCATTTCTGTAAGAAGGCTTTTCAATGAGCCAGTGCATGATGTGTACGTCCAAGGCAGCGTTGTCAGGCACCTTTCGTGGCCGCCACTGCACAGGGCTGGCTACGTTGATTGGTGCGATAACCACCGGTTGCAGGTTATCACCGGCCTACTGGCTGCTGCAGTGAGTGGAATTCCTCAGCCGGAAGTCCATCGCTCCTGCCTGTCATTCGCATGTCTTTGCCAACCTCAGTGCCCCACGGCACCTCGGAGGTGCCAGATGCCACAACGGCTACCTTGTTGCATGCGACCAAGTCTGACACAGATATCCAGATATCCTCTTTCCCGCTGTTCTCCCGATCGCAGAGCTTTATCAAGCTAGACCTTGACTCTGTGCGCGTCTGGCCAGCAGAAATCAGCATTGCCCTCAATGTCTCATGCAGCAGAAGTTATCGCCCCTAACTAACTACGGCTAAACTTGCAGGACGCGGCTATCATGACTGACACGACTGAGGACGACGTGCCTGGTACGCCTCCGGCCGAACAGGCCACACACACCACGACCGCCATACAGGCTGCCATTGAACCATGCCGACCTGTGCACGAGCCTTTGCGTGTTGACTACGGAAGGTGCTGCTTCCAAGTGCAGGTGCGCCGACGGACCTTCCCCCAGAGTGTACGCTTGCTGAGTATGATGAGATGCCTACTGCCGAGTTTTGACGGAGCGCATGAACCTGCAGGCATATACTTAGAAGGCCTGCATGTCCTTCGATAAGTCATAATTTCTTTCACTTCTACCAACGCGTTGGCCACCCACTTGCCACGCAGCTCATTAAGCGCACTGGACGTTGTGTGGATGTTCGAGACCAACGTTTGCACACCCATCAACTCAAACACCCGTGCCAGAACGCCAAACGCAACAAAACGCTGCAGTCTGTTGCGCCGACACCGACGTCCAATTGAGTACGATCTATTTGAGTGCAATCTGTCTACCACCGTGTCAGCGACGTTCACGCAGTAGGAGACGCCATTGTTGTTCTTACTCGCCAATTTTCACTCCGCGCATCCACTGCGATGCATCGCAGTTTTTGCTCATATAACCTGCACAGCCTCTTCAGTGCCCTCCCGCAGCTCCACGTGCGGGCATCTACGCTAGTCACGACCACGCACGACACGAAGTGCGCTCTCGAGTGATCGTACCGAGTTTTCGTGGGACCAGCTTGCCTGCGACCACCGGGCCCTCGAGTCTAGGTCTTCAACCGCAGTGCTTCTCCCAGTGTCCCTACAAGAACACACGTAAAGAGACCCTGCACCTTTTAATGTCGATGAGCTCGACGTTCCACTGGCCCTTCGGTCTCACGTTGCCAGCTTTCTAGTAAATACATCCGCATTGTCTTAACTGTGAAGGATTTCTTTGCGTACTGCAGGCAGTTTCAGCGTCTATCGACGTATCTATATGTCTATCTATCAATCTAGGGCCTACGTCTGGGTGTACTCGTGATGACACCCTTTACTTTACGTGAACCAAAATTAGTACGAGAAGGTAAGATGGCTTGACAAATACGACTAGCTCGCTATGACAAGAATATTATCCCACTCCCGTCATGTACCTCCTCCCTTTCTGCAAGACACAGGCACATAACCACAAGTTGGTATGTGCAACTGGCTCGCGGGTAGGTGCAACAGGTGACTTACATTTTATATCTGCCTCGGTAAGGCTGATTTGAAATCTGCCTAGGTACGGCGACGTGCACTCAAATCTGAGTACACAGGCCTACAGCATTTTCGCCTCCACCAAAAATTCTGCCGTTGCAGGCGGAATTCGATCCCGCGACCGGTGGGTGAGCTGCTGAGTACCTTAGCCATTGGACCATGGCGGCGGGGCAGTACTGTAAGAACTACTGTAAAATACAGTAAATGATAGGTACAGTGATCGCTTGGAGCAACTACCTCTCGTCACGCCATTGAATGTACTAGTCTTCGAAAACGCATTATTGCGATGACCTACCCGATCAGAGAAAATATTGTTAATCGTTTAATCTCTGTTAAGCGTAGATGCATGTAGTCCTCGTCAGGGCGAAGTGCGTTTCATAGATCAAGAACAATTCCGCTTACAATGAGGAATGAGAGGTATATGCAGCATGTCTTTGTACATTCATAATTACATTTTGGTTTTGCTTACTTTTCTGAGTGAATTTTTTACTGTCGATGTTTGTGACTGTATTCTTATGGGAAGTTTTTTATACTGCAAAGTATATGTTAAGAAAAGTGTATATCTTTCAAAAAAGTATCTTATGTTTATATATATGTCAAGAAGCCCTGACGCAGTGGTAGCTTTTGATCAACATTTTATTTTACTTTACTGCGCGAATCCGGACACGCTTGCAAAGCGCACTAAGTAATTTTTTGTAAGATATGCTGCACGTTTGCAACACCATTTTCCACACGTTATTTTTCGGGCAGACTTTTATTTGCTCTGTGACTTTCGATAGCAATGAAGTACTGTAAAAAGTTTTATTATGCAATCTGTGAGGGCAAGGTGAGCATTGTTGAGAATGTTCGCTTAGTCTCAATGGAAAGTGCACGTGTGACTGGACTGTACCTACTCACATAAAACGAGCTTCTTTGCTGCGTATATGTGCTAAAACGCGCAATAAAACGCGGAAGGTTTTTTTTCCTTTCGTATCTTTCATCGCTCGGCTCCTGGAAACAATAGCGTTGCGGCAAGGTGTCTTCTTTTGTTTGCAAGCGTGCTGCCGGCAATTTCCTTTACGTAAACATATTCAGAACTGTACAGAATATTTCACCGCGCAGCATAAGTGCATTCATGTTTGCAGCACTTACGCGGGCGCGAAGAGAAGCAGCCTCGAACCACACAAAATCTTCAGTGATCGGTTCTCTAGTGATGAAGGAATGAACTCCGGAGTCGTTCAGAGTATAGTTCACCATAATCCATTTCCAAGAATGCCTGAACACTGACGAGAACTGCCAGCGCATGCAACACGATCTTCTGTGCATTGCTTATGCCTGTTGGTTGTCTGTTTCGGGAATTCTGGTGCTAGCCGCTGGAATTTCACTGCTGTCACCAACTTCTTCGCGTTCATTCACGTTTGTGGTATTTCATCACAACGCAACAAAAAGTACCGGCCTTCCATATGGGTGCAATCACAAACGTGAGATGCCTCGTGCGCAGAGTAAGATACTAGGCGAGCGCGACTTTACCGGCGCTTGAAGGGAAAGGGAGGAAATGAATACCCGTGAATCTTTTCGCCAGGCGAGAAATGAATGCTAGTGTTTAAGGCGGAACTTTACTAGCCGACATGTTTCCTAGCTAACGTTATCGTTTCTCGCATTCAGGGTCACTGCCCAACTTTGCTGGGTGTGTTGGTTTCTCACACTACAAAGTCACTCCCTCGAAATACGCTGCCTACACGTAATCTTGGGTAGTTCATGTCCTGGGTCAATCAGCATTATTCCATGAGACTTGATGGTCGCGCCGTAACGCCGTACGGTATAACACTTGATTATTGCCCTGCAGAAGCAGCGATGGCGTAGTGGTTAGAGCATCCGCCTCGCATGCAAAAGGTCCGTGGTTCAAATCCCGGTACCGCGCAGTTCCCAACCGGATAAAAAAAATCCACTTCGTGATGGAACTGCATTACGAGGCCTGGGGCGCGGCCTCACCGGTTACCACCGCCGGGAACGCACTCCCTCAACAGAGAAGGATAACCCTGGTGCAGTATCTGGCCACTACCTCCCACATGCATGCGTCAAATAACTCACGGTCCTCAGTCCCCAGCAGCTGCGAAGCAACTGACCACGGCGGCGGTCAGATCTGCAACGCAGCAGAGGGTGCTAAGAATCTCTGGATCCGGACAGGCCGCCATTGGAACCTGAACTTGGCAACGTTTAACGCTAGAACCTTATCTAGTGAGGGAAGTCTAGCTGTACTGTTCGAGGAGCTAGAGGGTGTTAAATGGGATAAAATAGGGCTCAGTGAGGTTAGGAGGACAGATGAGGCCTATATGGTGCTACAGAATGGGCACGTCCTTTGCTATCGGGGCTTGGCTGACAGAAGAGAACTGGGAGTGGGCTCCTAATTCACAGAAACACAGCTGGCAAGATAGAGGAATACCATAGCATTAATTAAAGGGTGGTAGGTATCGTGATTAAACTGAATAAGAGATAAAAGAAGAAGGTGGTACAGGCTTACGCGCCTACATCCAGCCATGATGATGCTTCAGTTTAAAGCTTCTATGAAGACCTGAAATCGGCAATGAGTAAGGTACAAACACAGTTTACTATAATTATGGGCGACTTTAATGCAAAAGTAGGGAAGAAGCAGGCTGGAGACCAGGCAGTAGGAAATTATGGCATCGGTACAAGAAACGCCAGAGGAGAGCAACAAATAGAATTCACAGAACGCAATAATTTACGGATTTTGAATACCTTCTACCGAAAACGAGAAAACCGCAAGTGGACATGGAGGAGCCACAATGGCGAAAATAAGAACAAATAGACTTTATAATGAGTGCACACCCAGGCATCGTGCAGGATGTGGAAGTGGTTGGCAAGATACGATGCAGTGACCATAGAATGGTACGGTCTCAAATTCGCCTAGACTTGAGAAAGGAACGACAGAAACTGATACTCAAGAAGCCAATCAATGAGCTAGAACTGAGAGGGAAAGTACAGGAATTCAGATTCTCGCTTCAGAACAGGAACAGGTACTCGGCTCTCAGTGAGGAAACCAACCTTAGCATAGATACAATGAATGATAATCTGACGAGTATCATTACGGAGTGTGCAGTGGAAGTTGGAGGCAGGGTAGTTAGAGAGGACACTGGCAAGCTTTCCCAGGAAACGAAGAATCTCATTAGGAAGCGTCAAATCATGAAAGTCTCAAGTACAACAGCCAAAATAGAACTGGCAGAGCTTTCGAAGTTGATTAATAGGCGTAAGGTATCCGACGTAAGAAGGTATCACATGGAGAGAATTGAACACGCTCTGAAAAACGGAGGAAGCGTCAAAGCAGTGAAGAGGAAACTTGGAATAGGCAAAAATCGGACGTATGCACTAAGGGACAAAGAAGGCAAGATAACTACCAATATAGATAGGATAGTTAAAATAGCGGAGGAGTTTTACAGAGATCTGTACAGTAGCTGGGACAACCATGACTTTAATACTATAAGAACTAGCAGTAACCCAGATGACACCCCACCAGTAAAGATAGAAGAAGTCAGAAAACTTTGGAGAGCATGCAAAGAGGCAAAGCTGCTGGTGAGGATCAGGTAACATCAGATCTGCTCAAAGATGGAGGACAGATTGTGTTAGAAAAACTAGCCACCCTGTTTACGAGGTGTCTCCTGACTGCAAGAGTACCAGAGTCTTGGGAGAACGCTAACATCATCTTAATACATAAGAAAGGAGATGACATGGACTTGAAGAATTACATGTCGATTAGCTTGCTCTCTGTAGTATACAAGCTATTTACAAAAGTAATTGCTAACAGAGTAAAGAAAACATTAAAATTCAATCAACCAAAGGAACAAGCAGGATTTCGAACAGGCTACTCACAATCGACCACATTCATACTATCAATCAGGTAATAGAGAAATGCTCAGAATATAACCAACCACTATACATAGCCTTTATAGATTATGAGATGGCGTTTGATTCAGTAAAAATATCAGCCGTGATGCAGGCACTGAGGAATCAGGGCGTCGATGAAGTATATATAAACATTCCGGAAGAAATCTACAGGGGATCAACTGCTACCATAGTGCTTCATAAAGAAAGCAACAGAATACCAATCAAGAAGGGTGTAAGACAGGAGGACACAATCTCCCCAATGCTATTCACCGTGTGCTTACAGGAGGTTTTCAGAAGCCTAGAATGGGAAAAGTTACGGATAAGAGTTAATGGAGAGTACCTTAGTAACCCGCGCTTCGCCGATGACATTGCATTGCTGAGTAACTTAGGGGACGAATTGCAACTCATGATTACGGAGTTAGACAAGGAGAGCAGAAAGGTAAGTCTTAAAATGAATCTACAGAAAACGAAAGTAATGTACAACAACCTCGGAAAAGAGCAGTGCTTCGAGATAGGTAATAGTGCACTTCAAATTGTAAAAGACTATGTCTACTTGGGGCATGTAATAACCGCGGAGTCGAACCACGAGATTGAAGTAACTAGACGAATAAGAATGGGGTGGACCACATTTGGCAAGCACTCTCCAATTATGACAGGTATATTGCCACTATCTCTTAAGAGAAAGGTATATAACAGCTGTATCTTGTCGGTACTTAGCTACGGAGCAGAAACCTGGAGACTTACAAAGAGGGTTCAGCTTAAGTTGAGGACGACGCAGCGAGCAATGGAAAGAAAAATGGTAGGTGTAACCTTAAGAGACAAGGAGAGAGCAGAGTGGATTAGGGAACAAACGGGAGTTAAGGATATCATAGCTGAAATCAAGGACATGGGCCGGTGTCCATGTCCTTGACATGAACACCGGCCCATGTCAAGACACCGGCCCATGTCAGAAATGGACATGGGCCGGTGTGATGGTTAAAAACGTTTGTCACTAAGTTTGTTTATAGCGGACGAGAAAAGATTAACATGAACAATTTAAACGAACAAAAGAAGCTTTATATTGTACACTAGAGAAGGAAGTGACAGGAGAAAATAAAACTTATATCCAACCCTATACGCCAAGCATCACGCAACATGTACGAGAGTCAGACCGCCATTATTCTGCGCAGAGTTCGCTGCTACGCTAACTCAGTGTCCAGCGCGTATAGTTCTCGGTTCGTAAGAAGAAACCGCTGTCTCACAGCTTGCGTCCCCGTCGTCCCGACATGATGCGGTCGTCGACGTGCTCGAGGGCAAAGGTGGCACGGCTGGAACGGCTGACGGCACACGGATGCAATACGTGTGCAGCGCCGTTGAGTCGGGCGTCGCGGCCAACTCAGCAGTCAGGGTCGCAAGTCCTGAGATCCAGGATCAGGCCATGGCTCACGAGGACCACATTCGGTCGGCCTCGCCCACGAACCTGCCCCCGGCCACTGCACCCAGGCAGGAGCCGTTCAGCAGGCCCCGTCGTTGGACCTTGTACAGGCCGACGGACTCGACCTCGAACAGACACACCGGAGCTCGACCTGGCCGACACGTACGGGTCCCACGTCCCGCTCAGGAACGCTGCCAGGAACTCGTCCTCTCGAGCGGCGCACCGCTTCCTTAGCCTTCGTGGCCTCAACCCTCGAGCTCTCTTTTCTTCACGTTCCTCGCCTTCGCCAGGGCACAGCCAGGTACCCTCGGGTGCACAGCTAACGGCCCACGTACTAGTCTGGTGCGTTGCTCGGTATGGCTCGGCACCGGTCGGCGATCCTCGATTCAGCCAGCAACTCCCCTAGCACCTGGATCCTCGGCCACCCTGGACCTCGCCCGGCTCCGTGGTCCTCCGTGCACACGCCCGCGTCTCGCCCGGCAGAACGTCTCGCTCGTCCCTTGCCAATGTGCGACGCTCTGGTGACATCGGCGCTTGATGGCTTCGGTGCAACTACAGAGCAGTCAACCAGCATCGAAGACGCGATGATCCATGCGTGTAAATGGCCAGCCCGTCCAGCGAACAGCTTGCGTCGAGACGCGATGCTCGGCGCAACCGTGACCATTAGCCAGGCCACGTACGTCGCTGGGCCGAACGTCTGACCACGGAGACGGCTCGCCGAGATCCGCGATGCCCTCGACAAGGAAGAGAACAGCCGGTCAGGCCGCGCCCCGAGATGCAGTACTCGTGCCGGCAACGTCACTCCAGCTGGTAGTTGGACGGCAGTAGCGTGGACAGCCGCGTTTCCTGGCCGGAACCTGGATCGCCTGTGTCCGACGCTTCGGCCCGCTGTCTCCCGTCTGCCGCTGTTTCGGCTTGTCCCCAGCCATAAAGCCTACCGCCACGTAATGGTCATACGTGGCCCAATCGTGGCACGCCACCTCTATGGGCCACCACAGGTCATCAGCTGATTGGCTGACCTCACGCGCACATTACACGCGCCTTGCCCAACACTTCCGTCGTTGTCGTTTTCTTCACTCATCACAGCCGGGCGTGTAGCGCATAGACAGGATAACCGCTGGTCGTTAAGGGTAGCTAACTGGATTCCCAGAGAAGGGAAGCGGGTTAGGGGGAGACAGAAGGTAATGTGGGCAGATGAGATTGAGAAGTTTGCGGGTATAAATTGGCAGCAGCAAGCACAGGACCGGGTTAACTGGCGGAACATGGGAGAGGCCTTTGTCCTGCAGTGGACGTAGTCAGGCTGATGATGATGATGATGAGGTACGACGAGAAAACACATGAGTAATTTGAACGCACGAGTGTTCGGGAAAAAGCTGAGGTCAGCAGCACTGGCCAAATGAATGCCAATAATAAAAGCCAGTGTCCCAGCAGGAATATCACCCTAACATTGTGTATGGAAATCAAGTATTCTACCATTGAGCTACGCTAGGTCTCGGAAATACTTTTAAAGGGATCATTATGTTCGTAAAACGTGAATTCTGGTTGAAGCTATGTCTGTTTATTTTTTTATTCTTACACACGTACTCGTGTGATACAGCCGTCGCATCAAGTTACGTCAATTAGTTAGGTGCTATATGCTGCTATATGCTTAATTTTATGTATGCAGGTGTCCAGGGCTACCATTTTCGCGAGCGGAAAAGCTCCATACCAGCTTACCGCTTCTGGTGTTGCTAATATCCTTCTTGCGGTTGGCGTCGTGACGCAACTGTATAGAACTGCTTATATAAAACATACGAGATTTTTATCGTTTGTCTGTGCGTGCACCTTCACATTACTTTAGCGCCACTTGATTAAATTTTGCGCGTTAAAAAAATGCAACACAGCCACCTTTCATGTGCACGATTCGGAAACATCGATTCCAAGGTGCGTTTGATCTGCCGAATTTTTTATTTTGGGATATTAGGCGCCGGGAAAGGGGGCGGTGAGTAATCTGTAGGGTCATTTTCATCGACAGTAATAATAGTTGTAGTAGTAGTAATAATATTATTAATAATAATAATGATAATAGTAATAATAATAATTAGCATATCAATAATATTGACATGAGTATCATATTCATCATCATCATCAGTTTTTAGTTTCAGCACTGCGTCTCTCGCGCAGCCCATGCTGACATGACAGCTCGAGGCGCGTGCTCAAAAGAACGAGTTCTCGGGCCGGGAGGTTCGGACGCAGGCAGCCGCCGCCACTTGCTTTTAGCTTTGTGAAATAAAATGGTGCCACTTACGCTTCAAGTCACTCTGCGTCTCGCTAACCTGTGCTTCATTGTCTTTGAGATCTGTGTTTCATGATCGAAACTATTACCAGTGATCAGGGCGATTTCGATCTTGAATCACTAAGTTATGCTCATTATCTTTAAGGCAATAGACTTTCTTGGGAACCTTCGACGCAAAAATTTTGGTCTGTCTGTGAGTATGTCTGTTTGTAAGTTTGTCTGTTTGTCCACTACCAACAGCACCGGGTACTTTGAAATGGCCGACCCTCTCCGCAGCGCCCACCAATGTTTCTCAAGATTTAACGTTCATACTTGTGCTATTCTAAATTAAAAAGCAATTATTGCGCATGTCTGCGGCACCATAACAACACGTATATCATCTGCATGTGCGTCTTTTACTATAAAGGGCATACATAGGTAATTTTAAGGACCGTAGCACTTATCATGCCGCGCTGACCATGCGACGCTTGCACGTAAAGGCGAGTGTTTCCAATGCTTTGCTAAGACGAGACGGTGGTGCCACCTACCCGTCGCGTTGCGTTCTACATTTATCACCTCTGAGACGGGCGCCCACACCCGTCTCAGAGCCACGCGCTTCGTTTCTAAGAAAACTGCCAGATGGCGCTCTTGTCTCACATGTGACTTGACTTGATGCGCTCGTTCGCCTCCGCTGCACACTCTAAGCACTCTAACGCAGCACCTCCAGAATATTATTCACCGATTTTCTTGCGCAGAACATAAAATAAATGCTTTGTTCGCTCTCTGCACAGGCAAAACTATCATATTATGACGACAATTGCAGATTAACATGCAGATACGGGGCCAATTTATTCTGATTTATTAATATTTGTTGTATAAATCCTGTGTGTTTATTGTCATCTCTAATAAACACTATCTGCAAACCCCCATAATGCGTGTGAGCCATACTACTTAAGGCCATCAACATCAACATTATCATTACCGACCTTCCGCGTGCACTGCTGCGTATCCCACTTACGACCGCTTGCGTCAGCTGTCATCGCCATAACGAGGAGCCGCTGTTTGAGGACGACACCTCATCGATATGCAAAAGCCCACCATTTTGTAAGTGATTGCAATGCACCTAAACCTAAAGTGATAGTGTAGCGGCTCTTGTTCGTGCTCCTATTGCACGCAGAACCATCCCTCTTTGTGCTGTTCTGATAACGATGCTCTAATGCTGACACGGTGGTCAAAGGGTCGACCCCTCGTCTTTGCGGCAGAATTTCTACGATGGTGTAAGCTTTGTACTCGCCCTTTTATATTTAGCTGAACATTACGGAAAACCAAATAGACGTAAATTCCTAAATGATACTGTAAGGCACCTTTACAATTAATAATAAATAGGTGCAGCAGAGGTCGAGAATCACGGCACAGTTAACCGAATAAGCGAACAACTGTTTCTCGTTTAATGAAGCGAGGAACGGCACAGCCATTGTCGCAATCGACTTTGAAAATCCGCTAAAAAATCACGTTTTCTATGATTGGTACAAACGTATGGGCAATATTAATGTATAATTTGTTATGGAGGAATCGGACTCTTTCCGAATAAACTACATCTTTTAGAAATATAGTACTTGAAGATCTAGCATACATGAAAAAGCGGCATTACTTCAAATAAATAAATAAACTGTACAATTTACGATTTTACTTATCTTTAAAATTTTTATATGCACATTTTCATCTATTTTTTATAGCTTGAAATATATGGTCGGAGTAATGAATAATGTTACTGTAAAAGTACACTTTATATATCATTTTTTGACAGTTAAGTGCTATATAACATATAGCACCTAACGTAGCAGAATACCGAACTGCTTATGTGAATTGCTTATGTCGTGAATATTGATAACAGTTTTGGAAACGGACGTCATAGACTAAAATATTTCTGAACAATCGGAAACACTTCGTGAATTACGGCATGCGCTTAAGAATACAAAAGTGCATTGCAAGAAACGTTGTGACAGAATTAATCATTTATTTTAATTTCTCGTGAAGTTGCTGTATACCTTTGCCACAGCAGCCTGGTGAAATAAAAATAATTGTGCTGCTCGGAATGTGCGGCTTTAAAAGCTAACAGGTAAACCTCAAAATTCGAGAAGACACAGTAATGTGTGACCCCGTTTACATTTGATAAAAACAAACACGCATTTACATCCTTCACTGGTAGAAATTATGAGCATATAACGTACATTAAGATGATTGTATTGAAAAACGGTGCGGCTTTTAGTAAACCAGAAAAAGATATGCTATGATTTCGAAAGCAGAAAGATATTTACTTTACTTCGTCTTCAGTGCCTTCTTTATTTGTATTCGTATATGTATTCATACATGCCCGTCGACCACTGGATTGTTCATAATCAGGGTGAATATTTCAACAGGACGGGTACACTCAACCAAGCAATCCATCATTCAAGCTATTTCAATAGTTGTCACAGGTGCCCTGATTAGTTTTGAGTGATTCACACATATCATAATACATTGAAGCTTACGCGACATTTTACCAAATCGATCATCACAGAAAGCATGACTAATGCCTGGTGTACGTCGCTCATCACAGGAAAATTTCGGCTCTTAATTCGGTCATAAAATTAGAAAGCCACAAAAACGGGGTGTTTTCAAGATTTATTTTATACAAGATTGACGCATGCTTCAGCAAAACTAACCTCCTATTGATGCGATCGCGTGACAGCGCAAAGATCATGGCAGCACTACACTCCAGGCAAGGATTCATGATCATATGTGGGGTTTAACGTCCTCAAACCACTGTATCATTAAAAGACAGCGTTGCGAAAGGCTCCGAAAATTTTGACCACAAGGAGTGCTTTAGCATGCACTCAAATATGAGCGCATGGGCCTACAGCACTTTCGCCTCCATCGAAAATACGGCCGCCACAGCTGAAATACAATTCTGTGAACTGGGCATCAGCAGCCGAGAACCTTAGTTACTAGACCACCGCGGCGGGGCTTCAGACATCAAATATAAGAGTAGTCCGTGTCCCTTATCGTTCTAGCAAACTTTAGGCTGCTTCAATATTCAACGTCTTTTATTTGTGCTCATTTTCTTCAAATATGCAAGCCAACTTTTGGGCAAGCTTGACTGCAAAGCGCGGACTCTGACCAGTATTTATGCAATTTAGGAAGGTCAATCTTCTATTGCTGGAGATCGATCACGAATGAAAGTGCATTTATTGCTAAATGGGAAATTGCTACTGTCTAGAATCCATCGCACTTCGGCTATTTATTGTATTGAAATGGCAAAAATAAGTGACCGAAAGTGAATACAGTCTAGGTCTGTAGCGCTTACAAAAACTAAGCGTCGTAATAAATACCAAGTCCAGTTACAAAATCAATCATCCTTTTGCATTGCAGTTAAAATGAGTTATCCTGGAATCATTCAAGGTGACTGCCCCGGGACATCTTGAGCTATATTCGACATCTTCAAAACCAGCCTGCTTAGTCAACGAAGTGCGGGGCCCGTTTTCTGGCACCTCCCTGCCCTACAAGTTGCCCTGCACAGCTGACGAGCACCGATGTTGCCAGATCGTGCCACATCTCTCCACGTGGAATGAATTCCTCTTCCAAGTTCGTATGGAAATACGGGTGGTCGTCGGAGCACGGTGTCAACTCTCCGTATTAAGTTTTGATTGTCCCGAGCTCCCAGACTATGGCGATGCGCACTTGCACCAAATAACGATGCTCTTGCACTGGCTTCTGAGCACGCATCACTGTGTAAAGTCCTTCTGTGCAAGCCCTAGCAGGTTTAAAACGTATCAATCGCTTTTCCGGGACGCCCTCCTCAAGTCGTCTTCTATTGAAATTCTAAGCTTGATCTGACCAGGCTTGACACATGCAAGAATATCTGCAATATCGTAGCTGCTGCACACTGCGTGAAAGAGCTCGAGCTGCACTCTGATGTGCTGGGCACGGTGGGAGTTGTTTCTGCACTGTCCACGGTTCCGAAGACCACGAATACATTGTTAAAACTCAAGATTTCTCACGTCATCATGACGAGGCAGGACGCAGACGAGTTTTTCAGATCCCTCGCTGAAAACAAGACTTTGAGAGAACTCTCTGTGAACGAATCGGCCTTCAGCGAAGCGTCTGTCGCAAGCCGCACTTTGTTCGCGAATCTCCTCAAGCGTGAAGACACGTTGGGAGTACTCGCTATAAGCAAGGGTAGCGAAGTCTGGTACCGATACTCCTTCATGCCAACAGCGCTTCCCACGAGGTGGATACTGCAAAGCCTTCTGGCCAACAGAACTGTCGCGTCTCTGAACCTGGCGTATGTAGTGATCGATGGGGAGAGTGCCCGAATTTCGCGCGGCTTATTCAAAGAAAGTAAAGTTCTGCGCAAATTTTGTTTCGCTTCAAGCACCATGGACTTGCGTGTTCAACCAAGGCTCACGTATGACTGCTGGATTGAGACTCTCGCCGAGAACGATTCGCTACAGGAGCTCACTCTTCCGTTCGGCATTTGGGAAGTAGGAAGTTGGAAGAGATTTTTTCACATCATGTCGATGAAGAGGAATCTCACCTCGGTAAATATAAGTGTTGACATGCTCGATTATCCTTGTCTGCCAGAAATTTGCGAGTGTGTCAGAGTAAGTGGCATTGACGATATAGTTGCAGTCAGCACTTACTATTCGAGTGAAAGTTTCGACCTGCTCGAATCAAAGGTGTTCTCAAACATCAGGTTTGTTTCATTCGGCGATTTCACAAGTGTTGTGCGTCTACTGCGCCAGATGCCCTTGTACCCTCACATCACATCTGTAAGACTGGATATCTGGACGGGTGACATGACTCTTTCTTGGGTCTTCGCTGATTACATGAAATCGTCGTCAACCCAGAAGAATTTGCGTTTGTGGTTAGGTTCGGACGGCTCTTTGGAGGACGCGAATGGCTGGCGCACAGCTATTCTCGCCTCACTCTTTCACTGCAAGAGCATTAGAGAGCTTGATGTCACATCGATGCGCCTGGAGAAGTAAGACGTCTACCTGCTGGCAGACTTGGTAACGTTAAGCCGAAGCATCGAGACGGCGCACTTTGGTACTTTCACCCTTGCCGAATCAGGCGCCTTGGTTCGCCGCTTGTCGCTGTCCATAGATATGAACTATACCCTCCGCCGCGTTTCCCTCGAGTCTCCTGTTGACAGAGAAGCCGTAAAGCACTTCTCATAGTATGGGACGTGGCACGGCGCAACTCCGACTTGGTGGCTCTAGCAGCTCAGTTCGTGACTGGCGCTCGGCGAGAAAGGTAAGAGCTTACCGAAAACGTAGTTGTGCGGTTTCGGCCCTACTTCTTTATTGTATGCAATATTATTATCAGGAAATATTTTTACAACTTCGTTGAAGGGTAATAAGTTGATAAAAATTGAAGAGATTCACCATGACCAAAGGTATGCGAAGAGAGAGGAAGGTGAACTAACTTTGATACCAATCCAATATTATTCTATGGAAAACATCAATAAGAGAAGCTGTGCGGGAATTTTATGCGTGCCCATTCTGTCCTGGTATTTTGTGCCAATTACCTTGGGTTTTTATTGCCTTGTTTGATATCTTGCGTCTGTGTGTGCACCACCTACGTCTTTTTTTGTAATACAGTTCCTTTTTTGCTGTAATTCTTCTCTTTTACCGTGTTGTGAAAATTCGAGGAAACTATTGTATGAGCTAATACCACGGGAGAGGGGAGTGAAAACTTGAAGTTGGTCACCAGATGCATCTAGTTGTGATTTTGTGCTACACTATATGATTTAGTGTTAGATACCTCAAGTATTACGGTGTCAACAAAAACTAGAAATTTGTTATACCGCTTTAAAAACGCACTAAACACTAACAATGGCTTCGAAGTGAAAGTATCAAATGCTATTATTTAGAAAAAATAATATTATAAATTGTGTGTCACGTTTTACTACGGTACAAGCCTTCCTTAACCACGAATAAAAAGGAAAATTGAAAGGAGCTGAAACTTGGCAATATTTAACACGCTAACCAAATTAGGAGGGAATTCGTTGACTTAAGCGGGGGTTTTAAGAGCTTTCTATTGGTCTTATTGGTGTCTGTGTTGTATTGGTGTAGGTTTCACCGGCAAACATACTATTTATGCTTGACGGTGAAAGGTAAACATTGTATATAACGTACGGTTTTCTAATGTTTTAGTGAAAAGAACGTTGGTTGGGGGATGCGTAAGCGACCGTCAATTATGCCTCGATGAATTGGTTGTTCTCATGAATATGCAAGCGCAGAAAGAGAGAGATATGACGGAGCAGTCTTTCCGTAAGCCATTCCTGAATGAGAACACCCCTGTCGTCAACTATTTTTTCACATCTCCGCATGTAAGCATGACGGAGAATTAACATTTATTACTATTTTACGAGTGAAGCTCCTTAAAGCGTGGGCTGAGCGTCCCATCTAATCGTGTGTAGCCACCTCTCGCCGTAGAGGGTGGTACTTATACATTTAACGAAATTCATACACGCTGAAAAATGCAAAGATACGATACTAGAGGACGTTACGCTAGCATGATAAATGATAAAAATTGCAGCATATTCATGGAGTGAATGATACTGAATAGGCCGAAGCGTCCATCAGATCGTCCGCGCTTCCATTCGTTCGTTCGTTCTTGCTTGCGTCGATCCATTCGTCCTCTCGTGTGTCCATCCGTGCGTCTATCTGTGCGTCAATCCGTTCAGTTGTGCATCCGTCCATGCGTCCATCCGCCCCTCCATCCTCTCGTGTGTCCAACCGTGCGTCTATCCGTCTGTCCCTGCGTTGTCTATGCGTCCATTCACGCGTCCGTTCATCCGTCCGTCCGTGCGTCTAACAGACAGGCAGACAGACGATGGACGGACGCGGCCAGCAGATGATTCGCGGTTTGCCGACAAAACGTATGATACGCGCAACGAAGCGGTGGCTAGCGCTCGAAGACGGAACCCCGTGGTGCGAGGGTGCGAGAAAATTGTAATGACGTCACATGAAGACGTTGGCGATCACGTGTTCGTTGGCGGCAGCCGTACGCTAGGGGGTGCGGTGTAGTGAAATAAAAGCCCTTTTGGTGCACCCGGGTTCAGAAAGTAGGCTGATGGACAGGGCTCTCGTGCGGCGTGCGACAGAACCCCGATGTGTGACAGAACCCTGATGTGCGAGCGCGCGAAGCAGAAGCGTGCCGCGAAGATGCGCGGCGGCGCCGACGAGATCCCGGCGTACGAAAACGGGAGGCCAAAGCGGCGTGGCAGCGGTGTGCGTGCCCAGCTTCGCCCCACTCTCCATCATTCAACCCGTGGACACCATGTGATTTTCTTCGACAAACGGGAGCCAAATAATTTTTATAGGCTATGAATCCCCGCTGTGGCAACTAGGTACAAGTTGGTTTTGCAATTCTTCAATCAATGGTCAAAATTTTTCATCCGATTTGTGCCTAACAGAATATTCATGCTGTAAAAAATGTGCAAAATGAATTCATCCTAGGTGCGGCATGCTGATTCACAAAAAATCAGCAGTTTATTACTTTGATGAAGAAAGTGTCGGGACTGAGAAACTATTAAAACTTATTGCTTTCGATAAGTGTTGAGCACTTCAAGTCACCATGCTCCCTTCAATGTACCGCAATAGTTATTGTGAGTACATTGCCGAATAATCATAGCTCGTTCACAAACTTCTGCCTTCTATGAATGTATGTTTCGCATGTTCAGACATTGCGCTAAGAATACACGCATAGCGGCGTCGTTTAAACCTGCTTCATCAAGTATATACCATCCACAATTATGTCCGTCCTGACCTGCAGTATGTGTGCTCGAGCCCTGGAACGCGTGTGCGGTCATCGCGCGCTGCCCGAACTGCTTTCCGAATTTACGTCCGTGAGCACAGCGGAGGCGACTGCAATGGTACGAAGCTGTCTCAGAAGCATCAAGGGCATGCAGGAATTCATGCACCTCGCAGGCGTCGTCAACGAAGGAGTCGCATGCAGCGCCCGTGGGGACGGATGCATGCAGCTGGCTGACCTAAATGAGTACTGCTGGAGTCACATAAGGCGGTACATAAAGCTGTACGACATCATCCATGACGACATCATGCCGCCGTAGGCACATTAGCAAGAAGACTAAAGGCCAAACCACGGAAGCTTAGCGCTAATCTGTCTTATTAGTGCACATTTCTACAGAAACTATAGCCATGCTACTGTGTTTGTGAATATATTATAATATAGATATTTTCGAATCACTAGGGAGTATACTACAAAAAACAAACTGCGTCTAATGCACGGAACTTTCCTTGAATGCGTGATCTACACGGGCTTCACACAGTTTTTGTAAAAAAAATCTGCCACTTTGAAATGCAGTTATCCTTCACTTCTAAGAGATCGCTACTTCAGCAAAGCTTTGAGTCGGTAATGTTGAATGACATTGTTGTTGTTGTTGTTGTTGTTCTTGTTTTTGTCGTCGTCGTTGTTATTGCTATTGTTATTGTTGTTGTCGTCGTTGTCGTTGTTGTTGTTGTTGTTGTTGTTGTTGTTTCAATCTATGACTATACGTTTTCGGAGTAACACAACAAATTTAGCCTACTGACATTTGAACACTCGATGTTCTTTATGCGAGGTCGTATACTGCAACTAGAGAAAAAATTGTTTCAACTGGTCACCGACTGTGATCAATCGTCTTCTCTATGAGTTAGCATTCCTAGTGAAGGTCGCGTACTATACCTAAATAATTAGAGTGTGTATCGCTATTACCCAAAAAGAAACGCGCCTTTTCGTTCGTGCCCACTTTTGAGCATGCCCCTGGCCACGAGCACTGTTCAAGATTGGTGTTATTTTTGAAAGGGGCATGAAATAGCAACATTTTTATAGTTTTCGTCGCTGGGCGTTATTTTTCTTACTACAATTCAAAGGGTGAATTATAGCGGCACTGTATTGATGAGGAAGGGACAGGAAGAACAATATTTCTTTGCGGAATTCTTGTCCCGTCCAGGTTCATTAGTGGCACGCTAAACTCTATGATAATCATTCCCACAAAATCAACAAACCACTAATTTTTCATGAATAGTTCAACCTAGTTATGGTTTCCTTATCATTCTGGTATTCATTTTTTTTTTCAAATATTGGTCATGCCTTGACATACCCAACTACGCTCAATGAGGGATAGTGGATTGAAACCACAGTTTCCGAGTATTATTGCTTTATTGTAAGATAAAAAGAAAAGTTGCCCTCAGTGCTCCTTTGGCATCGCTTTCATATATATAGCTATTTCACATATATTGCTTTCAGTATTTGGTAGTGTTGTGCTCATTCATTAACCCTGGACGTGGTGGATTTTAGACAAAGATACCTACTTTTTCTATTATGCGATATTTGTTTACGACATATATGTGCTCGGATGTGCTCATTAGTGATGTTTATGCAATGAAACCTTGTCAGCATCATAACTTCAGAAATATGTGTCATTGAAGCTCACACTGATTTGAAAACAAAAAGACTATTTCTCTACGATTGATAGCTGGACTCCCTACCACTCTTTCTGACCAATAGTAAAAGCAGCGATACTAGCCAGAAATGACACGCATTGTGTAGAACTTGTCTTCGTGCAAAACAGTGAAGAAAAAAATTACGGCGTATCTATGAAGTGAATGATGATGAGTGGGGCGAAGCGTTCGTCCGTTCATCCATTCATGTGTCCGTCCTTCCGTACAGGCGTCCGTGCGTTTGATCGAGTTCGAGAATGCAGATGAGACGTAGGTTACACCGATGAGACACGATCCAAGAAAGCCGATCGCAAGCGTCTTCAACGCGCCCGCCGCTCTGCTTTTTTCATGCCCTACCAACGATCCGCCACTGACGGCGACTATCCAGGAGACTCAGAGAGGCACTCGTTCTCCGGGTACTTAGACACTCAGCGTATATGCATTCGTTAGGTAGTTCAAGGAGCGCCATTTATGTGCGGTTGTAGAAAACGAGGGTGGGTACAAACTACTGAAGACGTTCAGCCTGCGCCATAAGGAGCCTCACCCCTAAACATTCGGAAGATCCCATGTACCTTGAAAGTCGATGATATGTGAAGCATGTGCATACAAGCTTGATGTGTTGCAATTTTCGTTTAGTGAAACGTTACGATTTTGCGCCGAAGATATGTACAAGTGCACGAACAGACATACGGTAAACGGCCTCATATGTTTACAGCTCTTGAGAGTTGCGTAACGAGGCCAACAGCAGCATAGATAACAGCCACCCCAGAAGCTGTAAGCTAATATAAAGCGCAGTTGCTCATGAGGATCATAGCCCTGAAACATAAGTAAACTTACGCGGGTGACGCCTCACTACAACTGTTGATAACCCGATGTGAGGACTGTACCGTAGGAGTACATAAGTAATATTTATGAGAGTGAAAAACCACAATTGGCGTTCCACGAACATTAGGGTCTATTTATAGGTAGTTCCGAGACCCGGCGTGGTTCTGTGGTAGAATACATCTTTGCCACGCAGCATGCTATGGTTTTATTCTTGCTGGCGCAGCAACATTTTTTTGTACTCGTTCGCTCAACAATGCTGATATGCGTTTTTCTTTACCAATATAGCGTTAAAATTACCCATGTGCGCTCTCGTCATTCCTCGGAGACAAACTGTGGCACATACACACCCCCGGTTATGTGGCACTGTTTATTGTAAAGTGTTTAACCCCGTACGCAAAGGGATTGTGGGATAATTCGTGTCATAATCAGCGAGTCGTATTTGTGAAACCTTTTTACCCTCCTATACTAATTTTGATTTATCCCAATTTAAGGGGCTGATCATGAGAGCACCGACACGCAAGCTGGTAGATAGATAGATAGATAGATAGACAGATAGATAGATAGATAGATAAATAGATAGATAGATAGATAGATAGATAGATAGATAGATAGATAGATAGATAGATAGATAGATAGATAGATAGATAGATAGATAGATAGATAGATAGATAGATAGATAGATAGATAGATAGATAGATAGATAGATAGACAGATAGATAGATAGACGCTGAATGTGCATTTAGTACGCGAAAAAAATTCTTCGCAGTTCAAAACCACGAGGACTCTGCAAAACGCGCTGCGCAATCACCGGGAAAGCTCCGAGAGTGTTCTTACTAGAGCCTTTTTACAGCGAAAGCTGTTATGAGATCACAACTCAAGTCACGCGCGGTGCCGCAGTTGCCTGCGGCCGCCACTGGTGCTCGTAACCACTTCGTTCGACATAAGGAAAAAAGGCCCAGTTTCAGGGACACGGTGGGGCTTAAACTCACGTCTGCTGCATGCAAGTCCAGTATTTTACCACTCAGCCATGCCGGTGCCTAAGACTTGTTCGCAAACTTGATGTCGAAACAGGCATAGCTCTTATATGAATGACAAAGTGTTTTTGAACAGCAAGAGAACAACCAGGTGTCACACAATCCGAATAGCGTAACAAGTGGGTCGTCCAATGCTCGAACTAATTACAAAAGCTTCGTTTTGTTCAGCTATTAACTTTGGCGCATATCCCGTTTTAGGCATAATTCTTCATCGTGGTCAGCCACTGCATGAACGAATGGCACAAAACTTCTCGCAATAGTTTAGCGGACACCACGCTTCTCAGGTGAATGACGAGAAATTCTATTGCGAATACCAGCCTACTACGATAAAATTTTTATAATTAATGCCATAGTGGGCATCAAGCAACTATGCTTGCAGCAGTTACGTGATGAGTGTTTAGAAAAAGATCTGAAATGCTGCTCTTCTAACTTTCGCTGTGACTGTCCTGCGCTTCCGCGCAGGCATGGTATTTTTGTAAACTGTTTGATAACGTTAGTGACGGGCTTTTTAAATATTCAAGTCATGACCAGCGACCCATTTTCTTAAATGATTTTACCCTGCACACTAGTTTCAGTTTACCCCAAGTTCAGAGGCTGATCATGAGAGCAACGCGACGTAAACAGATAGATAGATAGATAGATAATAGATAGATAGATAGAGATAGATAGATAGATAGATAGATAGATGATAGATAGATAGATAGATAGATAGATAGATAGATAGATAGATAGATAGATAGATAGATAGATATATAGATAGATAGATAGATAGATAGAGATAGATAGATAGATGCTCAATGTTCTTATGATACGCAAGGAATGCTACGCCTCTAAAAACCAAAGGCTTGTGCAGAACGCGCAGCAAAGTCACAGCGAAGGCTCAAAGATCGTTTATTCTAGAGCCCTTTTACAGATTTCTGGGCCGTCTGCCTGCGAGCACAATGGAATGGTAACTAATAGGCCATGAATTATATGAAGCGTTCTACTATGGGAGTATTCTCGATCCTACCGAGAAGTGTGGTACCCGCTATACAGTTGTAAGGCATTACCTACACCTTGTTCATTCTGTCGGTGATGACGGTCCCAGGTTTTTGTTTTTCGAATTGAAGCACTCATCGACTCATTGGTAATGCAATTCACATTGTGTGCCACCCTGTTCTTACTTCATTTATTGATATTTATATGTGGGGTTTACTACCCATGAACCACCATATTATTATGAGAGATACCGTAGTGGAGGGCTCCGGCAATTTGGACCACCTGAGATTATTTTACGTGCCCCAAATCTGAGCCCTTGGGCCTACAGAATTTCCACTTCCAACCAAAATGCAACCTCCGAGGCCACGATACGGTCCCGTGACCTAAGGGTCAGCAGCCGAGTGCCTTAGCCACTAAACCACCACGGCGGGGCTTGTTTGACTTTGCAGAAGTGACGTTATTCAGAAAGGCAAATAGAAATAGTCAAAACAGGTTTTGGAAATATTCACCGAAGATACTAAAACAGAATAAACATACACAAATCTAACTCCATTGTTTGAGCTTGTGCTTGCTAAGGAAGGAGTCAAATCAACCGGGAAAAGCAGACACAAATCCAAGAGCTCGTAGTAAGAGGAAGTTAAGGAAGAAGGGAGCCATAGCAAGATGCCAGGAAGCCTCTAAAAACACAGGTATGCGGAACAGATTGGTGAACCAGGAAATGATGTAAAAAAATACGATAACTTTTTTAGCTGCAGAAGGAAAGCGGCTGATTTGATCACTGAAAAGATTAGAAGAAAAAAAGCGCAATAAATGGTGGAGGTAAACAAAAAGGATAGAAAGGCAGCCCAAAATTTTCAAACTATCTCAATTCTCTGAGCAATAAGACAAGCATCAGAGGTTTATACCTACAGTTCAAGGGGTCGGACTAGGAGGGTATCAGGGAATGAAATATCTAAATGCAATGATGACATAAAGCTTTCAACATCAAGAAAGCGCCGCATACACCGTATCATATGAGGATCGACCAATTAGCTCAGTGGCTTCATTGGAACAACGAGGGTGGGAAAGGGCAGAGAAAAGTTCCTAATGGCACATCAACAAGCCCTGCCGACATCCAAGAACGCTAATAAAGAAATAGGACCAAACTCTAAGCAAACAATAAGAGAGGCAGTGAGCAAAGCAATAATGGGTAGTGAAGCTCCCAACGGGTGGAAACTAATCAGGATTAGCATGATCTATAAAAGAAAGGGGGGTAAATCCGATATAAACAATTACCGTCGTATAACAGTGACTCCAGTAGTTTACAGGCTGGTGATGCGCATAATAAAGAAAAGACTACAGACATGGGTTGACAATGAAGGTGTGCTGGGAAAACTACAAAATGGGTTCTGTAAACGAAAGAAGTTAAAAGACAACCGGTTTTTATTGATGCAGTGTATTGAAGTGGTAAAAAAAGAACACTGACCCGTGGGGCTGGCATTTATAGATATCAAGGGTGCTTTCGATAGTGTGGTACAAGAAGAGTTGCGGGAAAACTAGACACACAAGATGTGGAAAATAGAATAATTATTCTTCTAAAGGACATTTATAAAAGTAACAAGGTAGTTATCAAATGGGAAGAACAGGTATATGAATTTACAGAGCTACAGCACAGGCTTCGACAGGGATGTCCTTTGTCACCTGTGTTATTTATGCTGTATCTCCGGGGACTATAAGCTAATATAGAGGGGAGTTGACTCGGCTTCAGCGCCTCTTTTGCCAATCAAGGAAAACACATTGCGCAGTCTTTACCAGCATAGATGTATGCAGACTATATAGTAATAATAGATGATAACAAGGAAGATATTCATGGCTTGATAGGCATGTGTGGTAATGAGTGGGATAGGTAAATTTAAAGTTCAGCCGGAAAAGTTCGCAATCATAATTTTTTATTCATATGTGGGGTTTAACGTCCCAAAACCACCATATAATTATGAAAGACGCCGCAGTAGAAAACTCCGCAAATTTTGACCACCTCGGGTTCTTTAACGTGCACCTAAATTTGAGCACACGAGCCTACAACATTTGCGCCTCCATCGGAAATGCAGCCGCCATAGCCGGGATTAGAACGCACGGCATGTGGGTCAGCAGTCAAGTACCTTAGCCACTAGACTACCGCAACGGAGACAATCATGATTTTTAGAAATAACAAAGGCAGTGAGCATAAGGTACACAAAGTCACGCTAGAAATAGTGGATAAACACATATGCTTGGGCGTATGATAAATAACGGGGCTGAGTATTTAAGCGGGGACGAAAGATACGTAATGACTAAGAGCACCAGAATTGCAGCTGTAATTAAAAGTAGAACCTATTGCAACTATACTAGGTATGACGTTGTGAGAGAGATTTGGAAAGGTGTCATGGCCCTGGGTTTGACGTTCTACAAGGCGGTTTTTCGCATGAACTCAGAAGTTCAAGCAAGATTGTAAATTAAACAACGTGGCAAAGATAAACTTGCTTTGGGAGCACACGGGAACACTTCAAACTGGGGGTACAGAGAGACATGTGATACACACCGTTTGAGCACGCAGAAGCTAGCAGCAAAATAGAGTTTGAGGACTGATTCTGAAAAATGTCATTAAAACTTCCGAAAAATTCTTGCAGGCTTGTAGCGGGTACTACGCTTCTATGAAGAATGACGAAGGTTGGCATGAAGATTTTTTTTCGTTTTGAAATCACCCAACATTCTTCAAATGATATTGTGTGTTTTAAACTACGCAGTCTTGGTCGATCCACGAGAGTAAATACTTGCAGCAGAATAAAATAAAAACAAACAATAAAAAAAACAAAAAAACAAAAACAATATACGCCATATTAGACAGGCAAGAGACTCACAAACAAACAAAAAAACAAATGGATGCCTCCTTCCTACACTAAAATTCTGATCATTTATGGCGCAGTGATACATTGCAAGTGTATAGGAGTTACCAAAACAGTGTTGTAAAAAAGCTTATGAAATTTTTCAGCTTTCTCTATGGCTTTGCGGGGAATTCTGTGCAAGCCTGAAATTTTTTCTAGAGTGTGCTTTGATAATAAACTAAAACTTACGCAACAAAAAACACGGGTGAGAAGAGACAGACACCAAGGTTACAAGCTATGAATCAATACCAATTCGCCCGACTTTCACTACCCTTGCTGTGACACATCTTTTCAATGGGAAGCATTTCTTCGTGTACTGCACACAATATAGATGATCTATCTATCTATGTATCTATCTATCTATCTCTATCTATCTATCTATCTATCTATTTGTCTATCTATCTATACATCTAGCCGCCTACGTTCAGCTGTTTTGCTATCACTTCTGTACTTTGTGGTACACCAAAATTTTTATGAGGGTTTGATGGCTATGACTATCTGTTCATGACATGAATAATGTGAAAATGAATACCCTTTCTTTCAGACAAGGTGCCCCATGCCTTTATGCCACTGGCCACGGTTAGCTGGTATGCGCCATGAGTGTTTGACCGATTATGTCTGAAGGATGGCGACAACATACATAGGTAATTTAAAGGCGAGAGCGTCAGCAAAAGCTGGCATAGGCAGCGTTGACCAAACAAATGCAAATATATATGTTATAGTGCCAGTAGTAATTAGACCATAGAATTCTGCGTGTCAATCAACTGTCGATTATCAGAGCCATATACACCAGGTGCCTTTATGTCTTTCAAAAAAAATACCTTTTGCAGGCGTATTGTTGGCCAAACATAACTAGTGTCAGCACTGCTTCTCATCTTACTTTTACAAATATAGCGCGTGTACTGGAAATATACAGGCTTGAGGTCAGATAAGCATTAATTTTAGTTACACGCTATCAACTGAAGCTGACCTATAGTCCTTTCCAGGGCTTGCTTGCTTGCTTGTCCTTTTGCTGTGGCTCTTACCCACTAAGGAGGATTGCCAGAGAAGATGGTGGTTATAGTGAGTGAACAATGAAGGACTATCCAGGGTAAAATGAAATGTGGTTAAAGGTGGGAAGTAGATACGAAGCGCAGTAGAAGTAGATACGAAGTGGGAAGTAGATACGAAGCGTATTTTTGCAGTATATTTTAACGTGATAGCGCTAAAGAGCTTGTTTCTCAAAAAGTCCGGCGTCGGCGTTCTTGGCTCTGGGCAAAAGAAAAATCATCTTAAGTTTCACCGAAAAATCTAGAACTATGGAAATAAAATAAATGTTAAGATAATCCTGGGGTGAAAGTGAGGACTGAACCAAGGTCGTTTTGGTGTAAGTGGGGATCGAATCCTGGTGGCTTGCGGGGCGAGTGGACCTTAACCACACGGCCACGTGTTTTTAGGGGCGAAGCTCCTTATGGCGTGGCTTGTACGTCCCTCTTAGTACGTAACCATCATGGTACATATCCGAAATAGTGGTTTTACGATTTTGACCTCCAAGATGGTTCCGGTGAGAAATTTCTTCTGTGCGTTGTTGAACAATAAATAGTGCTCAATGCACATGTTAATGGCTGCTAAGGGGGAATGAGAGACAGGAGCATTCGGCCTTTAGGTAACGCGCATGCGGCGATCCCCATTAGCAGCTATTGACATGTACATTGAGCACGATCTCACAAGAAAGCGTTGCTACGTTATACTCGCTGGGTGTAACCCCTTGGTTTTAGAAAGGTTTAGCGAGCGTTGGGCCGCATAGCCATGAATACAGTGAACTAGTATATACCATGAACTCGAGGTGGTTAAAGGGTGGAAGTAACCCGAAGCGCAAGCCGTAAGAAAGTGTGCATGTGCCACCTCCCTTTAGTCCTTGAAATGTCCGCTGGATGGCGGTGCTTCTATATGGAGAATATGTGATGAAAAGATGTGAGATGGTGGTACTCGGAGTATTGAATAGATGGACGAACGGACACACAGACAGATGCGTGGATGGGCGCATGAATGGACGCATGGGCGCATGCATGGACGAACGCAAGGACAGATGCAAGAACAGACGCACACACGGAGCGTTTAGGAAGCATTTAAAATGCACGATTATTTATTGCGTTTAGTTATTGCAGTGAAATAAAGATATAAACAATTTAAGCTTTGTTCAGAAAGAGATCTACAATCATCGCAAGATGAAGCACTGCATTTCAGCCTACCACTTTAGGTGTTGATAGTATCAATGTTGCTCTTTGCATTGTTACGCAGCTGTAAACTGGTTGCATAAAAGATATGCTGCTGTTCAACATACATGTGTGCCCGCATAAAATTTGTATATTTTTAGCGCAATTTCATAATACTTCACTCAACAGATATCTACACCACAGTCACCTTCCATCCACATACTTCGCATGGTAATATTTCCTGTATTTCATAGATTCTACCGAAATATCTTATATGTTGCCGTGATGCAAGAGCCTGCGCAACCTCCTCTAAAACGTGAAGCAGAAACATAAAAATTTGTGGACCTCAAAGCACCGCCTTTAAGAGTTGAACGCGATAGCAATATTGTGTGCTTAGTGGGTACTTCAAAACACTCAGAGCATGAAATATTTGAACTTGCCATGCAGCCAATACGTGGCCGTAATGAAACAGGCACAGTAGCGTGTGTGCCTTTTTTTCACTGGCCGACCGGATTAAAACCTTCAGGTCATATAGTAGTCACAAGTTCTGACGCCCAATGGCACTGTACGCTTGTACCATGTGTCATTAGTGCAATACTTTCAGTTGAAAAACGAAGCGTGTATACAGGACACGTGTGTTTGGAAAGCATGAAAGGTATTTACACTGCATTTTCAGGCAGAGTTTCACTGTATTCGCAAGCAGACTCTTGGCTGAGTGATATAGCATACACTTGCATGCAAACGAGCTAGGTATGGTCGTCACTCTGGCTCAGTAAATTTTTTGTTTACTTGCATCATTATCGAATTTTCGGCCACGCGTATGGTGATTATTTTTCGCCCACAATCAACGACACCGACATTCACATCAACGCCGATGCCGCAATTCCGCGAAACGAATTTTTAACGCTTTAGAGGTAAAAATTCAAGAAAGGATGGGCAAGAAATGTGTCGCCTTGTTTGTTCTTTGCCAGGACCGATGTATTAAGGCAGTCATCATTGGCAACCTTTCATGAATGAAACTCTGGGAGATGAACAATGGCATGCAAATTTCGTCTCAGAAAAGTTAATGAGACAAGTGACTTCTACTCTAAATCATGAAAATGCTAGCAAGCAAAAGCAACGCAGCGAATGCATTGGTTCCGGAGCTGCACTTGATAACTTTGTCAACATGGGGCATGCGTGTTTTGATCATAAAAGTGCGCTATAGTGATAAATGCCTTGGAAATATTCCTTGCAAAATTGAAGCACCGTAGCGTCTGATGTGAATGCAGCAAATTTTTCTGGAACGACTGTCTTCGTGATTATCTTCAGCTATGTGTGTCTCAACCCCTCTAATGTTTCGTTCCATTCTTCTATACTTTATAAACGTCGCTAGACTCTCCAATGCACCCTGCGAAGCCCTGACAGAAAGATTTTACGAATGAAGATTTTGTAAGCTTCTCATATAGGATTTAATCAGCACATTGAGCCATACGAACCCTACTGTTGTAGGAGAAGTCACCTGCCACAAATCAGGTCTATGCAGTGGTCTTTCCGAAATTGCAGAAAATGGTTTTTATGGCCACTGTGACCAATTTTTAACGTTAAAACTCGAAGAAGACCCACATTTATTCCTCGCTGTACACCTCTAACAATGAATTTTTTTCACGCATATCTAACCATTACACTGTTGGTACACGTGCTCGTCATTTGCCCGCATCAGCCAATCCTAACAATTACTGTAATAACTTCTGACTGGACCAGACGAAAAATAGCAAGAATAAGTAACATTGCAATATATTTATTTTATTATACTTTAACTGCTTGCTTGAATTTATGTTCTATAGGTTGAATGTAAATTTGTGTCATTGAATGATCTGGATTCGCTTAAACAAAATGGGAAGACATAATGTTCGAATCACATGGAACGTGGTTTTGAACGCTTCAGCTGTGGTGGTTTTCTGCGGGCATCTTTATCAGAAATTTGCTTTGAAATGTGTGACGTAGACAAGTCGGAAATATTTTGAAGAATGTCGGAGCACTAGATATTGGAAAGGCGGAAAATGCTTTTTTCCTGAAGGAAGCTGAAGAAAAGGAGTAGTGCCGTTTGCACAAGTTTCGGAATGCTAGACAGAATTGAAGAGACCTTGTAGTAGGTGTTTCACCTCACGTATTTGCGAGGAGTTCGTAAATTTTGCCTGACTCAAGCCATGTTGACTGACTGATTTTCGTCTTTTATTCATTTCATCGACCCACTTTGTTTCTTTGCTAGGGATAGAAATCCAAGTAGCGGGACGATGGCAAGTGCTTTGACGAACAGTGATCGTTTCTTCGGCCGCAGCCAAAAAAAGAGAAGAAAAAAGAACCAAACTGCAGTTTTGCAGTGATGCTGATAGATATAGTCGTCTGATTGAATTCTTTTGACACTCTCGTTCTCTTTCTTTTTTTATTGCAAATATGAAAAGTTTAAACACGTGTCCCAACTGCCGCAGAAACGATCCCTTTCACGTCAGTTACTGCAGGAATCGGTTTGACGTTTGGCTAGTTTGACATTCAACAAACCATGTGTACCATTTCCGTCAAACGTAAACAAGTTGAGAAAAAAAGAATTCGTTTTCTTTCTTTATATCTAGAAAGTCTTGCAAATCTCTCTAGTTTTTGTCAATATGCTTTTATGTCCGGTACAGTATTACCTATTGCGTAAATAGAGAGAACTAGGTTTAAATAAACACGAAAACAAGAATTTTAAACGGAAGTGAGACGTGCTTTCTTAGGCGACACTGGTCAAATGAGAAATCCAGCGCACGCTTATGCACTCCGTGTTTATCTCTCGTACTTCTGTTTACTTTTTTACCCAAAACACAGTCTTAGGAAAATACGAACAATAACGTATGTGCCTTTTGTACTACGTGGCCGTCTTCAAACCACGCATTCTTTATCATATTAACATGTTCTAACAGCCGATGACTATGTATGCTTTTACCATGCGATAGTCCTTCCATATTACCTGTATTGCGAAGCCTTTATACAGGACGCATCCTTTCGTAAAGCATGAAAGTAACTTTCACTGGATTTCCCAGCAGAAGAAGTTATTTTCAATGTAGTTCCAAGTTGACGTTTCGCCGTGTGGCAGAACACTTGCTTACCACCCAAACAAGCTGTGTTCTATCCTTTTGTTAACTTTGACTGCTTATTTATTTCCATCTTTCTCATATTCTTCGCCATGGACAAGACGGTAATTTCTCGCTCACAACCAGCAATGCCCTCGCCTACACTGACACGGATGCTGATACCAGTGCTGACAATGACACCCACTGCGGCCACGAAACGGAAATAAAGGCACAGGGTACACCAGTCAGACACCTCCGCGTGTCAGAATACAGGGAGAAGTCATTCCACGCACCGCAGTTTAGAAAAATCATAAATATCTAATAGCGTCGGCTACTGCTTTGTCGAAATTGTTTGCTTTGTCGAAATTGCGTTGCTGAAAAACAAAGTAGTAACAGCTAGGGCAGTTAGTTCACGCATCTTTTGTTGATATCAGCGCGTTGTCTTCACGTTTCTTCCTTTTTTCTTATGGAGGCGGAAATGTTGTAGGCCCGTGTGCTCAGATTTGGGTGCACGTTAAAGAACCCCAGGTGGTCGAAATTTCCGGAGCCCTCCACTACGGCGTCTCTCATAATCATATGGTGGTTTTGGGACGTTAAACCACACAAATCAATCAATCAATCCTTTTTTCTTCAGCTGCGTCCTGCGAATATCGAGCGCCTGGGTGTTCTCTACGTTTGACGTTACAATTTCTCGCGATCACATTCATTGCTTCGCCCTTTCGGTGAAACTACAGCATTTTAGTCACACGCCAAATACATTTTGATTTGATTGATATGTGGGGTTTAAAAATCCCAAAACAAGCATATGTATATGGGAAACGCCACAGTGGATGACTCCGGAAATTTTGACAAGATGTTGTTCTTTAACGTGCATCCCAATTTGAGCTCATGGGCCTACCGCATTCTCGCCTCCATCAAAAATTCAGCCGCCGCAGCAGATCCCGCGACT